>JAGVSP010001004.1:0-193392 GCA_022494985.1 Micrasema minimum
TGCTGCACAGTAATTTAAAATGATATTTTAATGAAGCAATAGTTACCTGAATTAAATTTGCTCTAACTCTCTCGTGCGGTATAATTTCATGCGGGTTTTATCCAAATTACGGCGAAATATTCCAATGTTTCGGTTACGACTAGGTATACGAGTTTACAATGTATCATTATACAAACATCATTCTCTTGTTTGTTGAATTGCACTTATTTTAAGAAAATCTAGTCCAAGTTAATAAAAATAACAAAGTAATCTAAAAAAAAAAACTTCTATATCTTGTTAGCCATAGCTAAATCCATTTATATAAATATGTTTTGTTGTAATTGAAATGGGTTTATAACATCTCAAATGGCCGTTCTACAGTTTTGTCATTGAACCGACGATATTATGCCATATCGATCAATAAATTATTTATATTTTAATGGATGCTGGGTTAGTCAATGTTAAATCACACGGTCAAGTGCAATGTTAGCTCATCTTTAGTTCAGCGTTTATATCAAATTGCATTAAAATACGCTTATGTCTTATGCAATGAAGCTAAAAACACGCTTCTGGTATGCACAAGACGATTACGAAACGTTTTTATATCGTGAGAGAAAGAAGGGACAATAATTCATTGCTAAACCTTTCACTTAAACTTGAATAAATATTTTACTAGAAAAACGAAATTATTTTATTAACAAAATAGTACATTGTGGTCAGTATACAGTCGTTTTAATGTGATTATAATGATAATTAATTAAGCAGTAAAATTGTTGTAGAATTTTGATTTCTCTTAAAACGAATAACGACTGTAGTGGCCCGGTGGTGTGGTGGCTAAATCAAAGACACAGCTTTAGGTCCGATTTCCGTTCAATCGACAAAATACTTTGATGTTTCATTTATCTTATTTTATTTTTGGATTAAAAAAAATTGACTGGACTGGCACTAAAGTATCAGACCGATCATCTTGCCTTTGTGTAACAAATAATCAAGATTCACTGCACTTGGTGTACCAATGCAGTGCCCTATGCACCTTGGATGCGCATAAGGGAAAATAGTATTAGCATAATTTAAAGATTTAAAAAAAAAAAAAATGGTAAATCTTAGATACATAACTGCACCCTGTATAGAAGTAACGCGAATTCACTAGATTTTCACATTAAAAAGATATATGATATGTATAATAGTAATTAAAATAAAAAATGTAACGCATGTCGTCTACAGCCCCACAAAGTTATGCTTTAAAAAAAGCAAATTAAAGATACAATTTTTTAGGTTACAAGGCTATTCGTAAGGTTATTACGTAATATTTATTACCTTTTATTCTAAATAATCTATTATAACCTTTGAATTAAATTTACTAGAATGGCTAAACTCAAAGAAGCTGTCAAAATATTATGTTCCAAGCTAAGCGTAATATACTATTAGTTATAAGGTACTTTTTTAAGACCAACTCTAAATATTTTTTTTTTTAATAATGAATTAAAGTAACAATTTTATTTGGGATAGGATAATGACAAAAAAACCAATTATAATAAAGGGAACAACTTCACAAAATACGCACGTTTGAGTATCAAAAAATTTTAATTACTATGATAAATGTAAAACACTTTGATTTTTAATACCACTAGATTCTGAACTAGCAAGGACTATAATTTATTAAGTTAAAAGTTAATGGACAACGAAGAATTCCGCACCTCAATACTACTTTCAAGTGTGGACCTATATCAGAGCCCTTCGACTGCCGGCAAGCATCCGCCCACAACACGCAAAAAGTTAGGGTTATATAAGGGTTTACAGAAAACAGTATACTAATACTAAACCAGATTTTCCTTACGAGAGCGGTCTTGAAAGTTGTACCTTGCATCTTCAATGACCCTTTTTTTCTTTATGACGGGCTGTTGGCTATTATTTAAGTAGAAATCTTTCTTTATTGAATTATAGTATTATTTTAGGCTATGTAAACAAATATAAATAAACACTCACGTGTGGAAAGTTTACACCACATTTTTGTTGTTAATTTATTTAATTATTAGGTTTCACCACACAGGAAGGCATTTTGGAAGTTTTCTGAGCGTCCGACTAGGCCTCGGCGGTGTAAAGAAATAATGAATACACGTCTGGCGGTGTTGGGGGTTTTGGCGGATTTGTAGTGTCATTTATTTTTTGGGTCAGTTCAAATGCTAAGTGTATTAATAAATCAATGGAAAAAAACTAAATATGTTTATATTATTTCCAGTGGCGCGTGTCTGTTTGTATAGCTGTTAGACTGTAGGCTACTCTGCTCTCCAAGCTTTTAATTAACTCGAATAATTTAATTATGCCGAGACTGGTAGCGGAATTCCGATAGTTAACTTCGTAATGAAAAAAAAAGTCTGTGGACGTCTTTAATAATTAAATTACAATATTTCACTATCAGCAATTGATAGTCGTTTGAGATATATATTTTGGAATTAATAATCTCATAAAATAGTCCTACATTTTATTTAACGGTCAACCACGTAAAAGACATACACTATTCATCTTTCATATTATAGTGTTCATCTTGTAACTAATTATCTTGTTAATCTTTACCAAACGGAAGATTTGTCCTCATTTATTAAAGACCGCTGCGTTAAAAAAAATAGCAATAGTATTTAATTTGTTATTTATTTGGTAGTTTACAATAATACCTTAAGGCTACAAACTTAAGCTAAAGGAAAATCGGTGTTATATTTCGGATTTATTGACAGCTACAAAACTTTGAAAAAACCATACTTACATGAAATAGACCAGCCTAGGAAAACGTACCATATATTTTCATATAATACTCTTTTAAGAGCTTACAATTGTAAGTACCTAGGTACATAATAAGTATTTACCTACTCATGAATCGAATTATTAAACCCACCTAAAGTGTATTATATTATATTGTGTATTATCTTAAACAATAAATTAATTTCATTTCTTACAAAAACAATATATCACTGTAGCGTTGTAATAATTATACGTTTCTTCGTGATAAATTTATTTAAGATTTTGATCTAAATTAGGTATCAAGCCTTCCTTTAGACATCAGTGTCTTCCTTTTATCTCGTCCTTGAGTAATTTTACTTTAGACAATGCAATAATTTAGCTAAATGAACTTCACTTCCTTTCTCGTGACCAAATACTTAATTTATTGACCGAAAATATCAAGATGATCAACAGCTGAATAACATTTCGATTAAACAATATTATATTTAAGAAACAAAGATAATTTAAGAAACTCTAAATTGTACAACATTGTAATACGTTTGTTAATAATAAAAAAAAAAATTAAAAAAAAATAAAAACAACATTTAAAAATAATAATATGCATTTAAACTTTTACTACTCAAGATGATTAATGAAATGCACACATTTTATTTTTATAATGAAATGCATTTGAAAATTTGCATTTTTTAACTATACTTTTCATTAAATATATTTTTGGTTTTTTTTATTTTCCTTTTTTTGCTACTACTACTCTCCCTTATTATAGGGCGCTGCATTGAAACACAAATGCAGCGAATCTTGATAATTCATTACACGAAAGTAAGATGATCAGTCTTTACGCTTCAGCGCAAGTTCTAGTTATCAGATATGAAATAAGTTTATGTGGAAAACACAATCCAATAAATATTTTTTACACCAAGTCTTAAAATGATTTTTAGCTTATTTTAAGGGCAGGCATCCTTGTCTTAATCCATTATAAATATGTGCGAAGTGTATCTGAGGGATCTGATTGTATTCGCATTTGGCATTCCACATTTGACATAGTTATTTATGGTCATGTTTATTGTAGACATTTCAACATCTTCTGTAGATCTAACTGTCTGAATCCGCATTGGTAGGTCCGCATAATCCTAACTAAACTACTACTAATCTCCCTTATCGGCACCCAATGGTGCATTGGGCAGTGCATCGATACACCAAGTGCAGTGTATATTAATCATTTTATTTCATACTATACTATCCTAGTGTTGGTTTGTTGATCATACAATTCTACAGTATATTGGAAGGTATTTTATATGCCGTGCTTAATCTTTAAGTTAAGTACCTATTTTCATTTTTTCAGTTTTTATCAACCTATTAGTTTGTAATTTATTAGTTTTCTTCTTTCAGCTTTTCTTAGCCAATAAAATATTGATTCATTTATTCAAGGGTGCAACAACCGAAAACGTGGACAACAGACATTAACATGTAAGGTACAAGTAGGTAGATAAAAAAAAACAGAAACTGGTACAGGATATTATTTGGAAATTGGAGACAACTTTGCTTATTTTGTGTGGGTAAGTAAACTTAAGCTTATCGTAAAATTTTATTACTTGTCATTAAAAATATACTGCTTTTGTATATAATATTTGTATAAGTAGATTGTAATTATATGCCAAAGGGAATATTAATAGATAGTTATTGATTACGACAAATTTTCCATTATTATAGTAGCTGCTTTCATTACGCGTTTTTAAGTAGATATTAATTTGATAATGGGGAACGCCTCTTTTGCAAACTAGCCGCTATAGGACAACCCAACATAGCATTTACATCAGTCGACCACATTATAATAGATCGTAATTATTTAGTAGTGTATTTATTAGTGGAAATATTGGATTATTTCACTACGTTCTCTCCGCATCCTTTCTAATCGAGTGAGCGGGCAAGTCAGGTTTTCCGTTGCCGCCAAAATAAAAAATAAAATGGCGGCCGTGGGTGACAGCTAGTGGCAATGGCCTCCGTTTTTCGTCCCGCCGAATCAGAGAAGCCGCTGAAGACTTTGAGAAAGTTCTCGACGTTTTTGCTACATTTTTATATCTTTTTGTGATTCATGATGTTATTATGGCAATGCGCTCCGATACTGTTAGCTGTTACGACGCGCCGCTGGCTATGTGGGCGTGGTAATGCAGAAATGAAAATATGCGCCGATAAAATTAATGTCGTTAATTTTAATTCTAAAAAACAATAACTAGATTTTAAACTACTCTGTATACCAGGGTAACTTGTAGTCCCTTACTGATTTGAATTACTACGGATTATGGCCAGCCCTAAAATATTTTGACAAGACAATCAAGACAATATCATACCATTTGCATGTATTTTTTTTTCTGTTAAGATCTGACATAATCGGAGATATGTACCTACTTGTAATGTAATCTCAATTATTTTAATTTATTTAAGAAGCAAAGAGTGTTAGGACAGAATACTGTGGCGTTCTATTCTCTCCGCGTACCTACCCCTTCGGAGAAAAGGTGTGATGGTTTGTTTGTTACTTATTAATACTTTGTGTTATTTGTTTTATATTTTTCATTTTTATGCTATTATTAGGAAATCAGTGTGTAATGATATTTCAGGCTACTTTTTTAAAAAATCACTGAAATCAACTGAAGACTCGTAAAACGTATCCACCATGAAAAAACTACCTGTAGACCAAAAATTTTCATTTTTCTTACCAAGATGCAATTTTTTTATGAATCGGATAATTAATAAAGGAGATACAATTTAAGTTTGATTTCTGTAAAGATTTTGTGTGAAACGCGATCAATGGCGTACCGATCGTATGTGAAATAAAAAGTATAAATGATTGTATATGGTTTATTAACTGTCCGATTTAAGAACGGATTTTACTGATGGTTTTGTGATTCTTCGTTTTATTTTTCAGAATTCACAGAATATTTTGGTTTACAAGCCCATTTACCATCCTGCCGTCCAATCATTAAAAGACCAAAAGATTTATTTAAAAAAAGAAAAGAAAGAAAAAAAAGAGTCGTGAAAATTTTTGCCTCAAGAAGCTATAAAGACTAGCAGTTTTTTTGTTAGTCTTAAAGAACTGGTTTTTTTACACTTAGCGGCCTTTGAGTGATCGAACGGCAGCAGATTAAAAGAGATACTTTATTACTTATAAAATGCTTCGGCGCAGAGTCCAGTGCGGAATGCATTGTGAACGGCCAAGCATAAAAATGTACCTTCAGAATCCCGGGGAGATAGTTATGAAATAAAAAATAACATTGCAGGTGGTAGCACACTCTCCGCTCACATAATACCTACTAAATCGACACTATCGATCCCTACCAATGGCTACCGCTCAGCACTAGTTAACCATAGATGCAACCAATAATTGTAATTCCCTCCAATTCGCAATGTGATCCATTTTTTTTATTTTTGACACTTTCTTTACTACTTTCATATTGTGTGTTCGCTTTGTTGATACATATTATAGTGAAAGAATTGTTAATTATTAGAATCGTTCGGACTGTGACGCGACGAATGAAGTAACAAGCGAGTTTGTTGAAGCTCTCTCGTATAAAAGATTTTAATAACGATTACCGATTTGAAAGGTTATTATTTTTCACGTAATAGTCACTCAATAGTTTCGTCGATTGGATGCATTCCTAAAGCGATTTACAATACATTCGTTTTTTTATTATTGTTATTAAATATCTATTACCTGTATAAGAATATAATATTTTATAATACAACACAACATTATAGTTAAGTAAGTACCTACATACAGCATTATTTTGATATTGTTCTACTACAAACAATCAATAATAGCAATCGGCATCTCAACAGAGGCAAGAAGTTCGGAAGGAAAGCTGTTCAAGCAATCTGCCTAACATTTAGCCAAAAGACTATTCAAAAATTTATCACCATACTTACGCGTTAATAATATTGCACAAAAATTATTTTTTAATATCACAAAACTTTATTTATTTTTATATTATTATCTTATGGTATATTAGCGTATATATTTATTTTATCTATTATTCTAATTGACCGGAAGTAACGATGACAGAGAGGAACAAATTATTTTTATTTAAAAAAATTAAAAACAGACAAAATTGTGTTGAATTCTTTATTATCAAATTCCACCGTCTAAAGACTCCAGTATACACTCACACTTTGAAATTTATGAGAAGTCGAGAGAAGTCCGAGAAAGAAATGGCATGATCAAGTAAAACAAATGCTTGAAAGTGGGCATGTAAGAAGTCGGAAAAATCGACGTGCGTGCATGAGAAGATGTATGAATGTGGAGAAGCAAGAGAAGTATGCCAGGACAAAGTGGTGTGGCGTTCTATCCTCTCTGTCTACCCCTTCGGGAAAATGGCGTGATGTTAGTTAGTTAGTTAGTTAGATGTCTAGTGATGACGTAGGTGCCTAGTGATGACGTAGTGAGTAACGTAGTGGGTCACTAGCTGTCGCTAGGCAGACTAGGCAAGGTAGTATTTTTCAAGTATGGAAGCCACTTCTGTGAAATTCTTTTTCGAAGATTCAAAACTATACCTTTCTATTACAGTACGCACAAAAGTAGCATTTCATGCCGAGAATGCAAAAAAACACATATTCTTTCAAATCATAATACTTATTTCGATAAGATTTATAAAAAGAGGCATTACCTACTTATTTGGAGTTGACTAATAAAGCTTTATTGACAAAATCAATGCAGGAATTGTCTTCAATCATTCAGAATCATTGTCAGAAAAATCATTACCATTGAAGTAACCGATAATGGTGGCAGAAAGAAAGTAAGGTTATGTTTGTATCTATTTACGTGACAACGTTCTTGCACTTGCACTTCAAATAATGTAGAAAAACGGTGGTCCTATTCTAGATAAAATCGATAAGATTATCTATCTACTTCTAACTTAAGCATCATCATTCCATATCCGCTTCCTGTATGGATGCCACGAGCTGCCGCCGAGCTAAGCGATTGGCTGCCGGTTCCCATTCATTTTCCCAAGTTAGATCCACGTCCCGTTCTGACGTAAACTGCCAACGGATTGTCAGCAGCGGAGTCCTGGACTCTGGGACCTAATGTCTTGTAAAATAGATAAGCATGGATCAGGCTCTCGGGAGACACGCATACTCAATAGCTCAGGTAGCCGAAACGCCTTCGCCCTTTGCTTCACGTCTGTGTTCCTTACAAAATCAAGCCATACTGGAAAACCCATCAGAACCTAATCTCCGAAATGTTTCCATAGCTTCCTGTACTTCTTTCAATCAAATCGAGTCAATTCCACGTACCTAGTTCTAAACTTACCCATCCCTACTCTTGATATTTTGCATAAAAATTTCAATACTGAAAAAAAAATCATCTAGGAATTTATTAAGACATTATCAGAATATCGAAATGTTCATACAGAAAGCTCGATTTAGTCTACCAGTAGCTCAATCACAAATGATTTGTCGACGTGCTTAAAAACGTGCTAAGCATTTGACCGATCACAATGAACCATACGTTCATATCACGGTCGCGTTGCCTGCAATAACCAATGTAGTATGTAACTACATATATCACAGTCGTGACACGTAGGTGAATGAGGTCAATTATTAAAATCCCTTTGATAATTGACCATTCGACGTCATATACTTACCCACGCATCATAAATGCAATATATCTACACGTAGTTACGTTGGTGATAAGATAACAGTGAGGAAATGCTTCGGTTTGAGGTAAATAAACTTATCGATTTTATCTAGAATATTGACTCAGAATATAGAGTATTTTTGTTTATTGTTCTTGATAGGAAATAGTGACAGAACTACTTTTTATGCAGAGGTGAGATTTCAATAGAGTCATTAGATGTGCTATGTGCCTAGGGACGTACCTACACTTTTATTTATTTATATACATCTATGTTTAAAACTCCTTTTTTAACTAATGAAATAATTTTGCGTTAATTAAATTATTCTGAATTTTCCCTGATCATAATGATTGAGTTAAATTTAAAGTTATAAAATCCTACTTCCTTAGCTAATTTTCTTTCAAGGGGTAGGTAGAGAGGGTAAATCCCCTCACCACTCTGTACTGGCTGTCTTATTTAGTTTCATGCATGCACGTCGATTATTCAGAGTTTTCATATGTCCACTATCATGTACTTACTTGGACTTAATCATGCTGTCTCACTCGGCCTTCCTCGACTTCTACACCCAGACACACTAACATTTTAACTTATTTTGGCGGTTCTATCATCATGCATTTTCTCCACGTGACCAAACCGTCGTAAAAGCCCCTTTAATTTTAATTTAATAATTACTTTTTTTAAAAGGATGTGAAAGTTTTCTGGTTTATATAATGTACGTTGCCAAAAAAGGTATAGTGTAGACATTTATCCCTCATTAACTGACATGACTTAACTTAATAACTTAACATGACTCATTTATTTATTTATTTATTCACGCCCATGGGGCTTTTACAAAACAAATGTAAGTATCAGTACCAAAGCAACGCATTACTTTAATTTACGAAGTGATGTTTTTATAGTTAACTTTTTTAGCAATATTGCTTTCTAAGGGCTAGTAAGGAATGCAATTATACACGCATTTATCCGCATCATTGTAAATTGTAAGGTATTTTCATTGCATAATTTAAAGATAATGTCACACAAAGTTGGCGGTGTGACAGTTTTGGTTGTCAAACGAAATCGAATTTAACAGTAATTAAGTTTTTTACAAAGTAAAGCATTTTGTTCTTTTTTCGCTTATCTATTGTGGTGTGAAGAATAAATTGTAAAAATTATTATTAGTAGGTAATTACGAAATTTATTTGCTTGCTTTTATGAAATTATATCACTTGAAATTCTCTTGTACCTACTATTAGACGTATATTTCAAATGGAAAGAAAAAATTAATTAGAAATACCAATTTTAATTTATCTATTATTAGTAAAATCTCAACTATTTTGTCTACCTAACAAAGATCAATCCACGGTGCTAACTCTATGGCTATCTCTTTCTATAACACTGATATTTTTCGATTGAACGTTTCTAATTTCTACTCCCTTCACCAATTGTGACGCATCGACATCCAAGTTGGTAATCGAAGGTTTGGTACTGTTTGCGCCTATAAATTGCTTTGTGTATTTGTACTACACAAAACAAAATTTTAAAACGTAGGTACCTACCATTTTTTCAGTGCAACCTTCACATTCTGTGTGGCAATTTAAAAAAACAGATTCACGTAAAAGCTCGTAAAATATACATCAGATACTTTACAGTAAGTACTGTTTTTATTTCAAATCGTATCTTAACTTAACGTAACAGTGATTAAATAAACTACTTTCAACCGGAAAAGAACAGAAACGCGTTTGTTCGAAGTTTAAATACTTTATTTCTTTTCAGTCTTCAATGTACATTTTTATTTCTATGGTGGATTATTTCTTTGTTTTTCATTCGCGAACAGTTACCAACCAGCGATCGATTGACAATGTTTGATCAACAGTTGGAAAGTTGTCGTGAATCGGTATATTGGGCGGTAAGCTGGCCAGGGAAGGTGCTTGTTACCAGGAGTGGGCCGACACAGGGGCGGCGATGTATTTGTGCCCAGAAATAATGTACTGAGGAGCTGCTACTACCTTGGGACTCCAGACAGTCTGAAAATAAATATAAAAAACATTAAATATAAACAACATTTTGAGTGTGTCCAAATACTTGTAGACAAAAACTGGATTTCACCCATTACGGACTAATAATTAATGTAATTATTAGCCCGTAAGGGGTGAAATCCAGTTTTTGTCTACAAATATTTGGACACACTCAAAATGTTGTTTATAAAAATTAGCTGGTAAATGTTATAAGCATAACAAATTGAAGATTTATCTTCAGGCGTTTCCTAGTAGGTGAAATAATTCGGTAAGAATCTCACATGCAATCATAAAGGTTTCTGCTAAAATACTTAGCAATTTTCTCAATGGATGACAGGGAGTGTTCACATGTGAAGCGTTGCGCCATTTTACAGTATATTGGCAGATATGGATATCAAATACTAGGTGAAATGGGGAATGTTGTAATACATCAAGTGGCCACTTAACCCAGCCAATGACAGGTCATAAGCCCTGTAAACGCCTAGATATCCATATTCCCTTCCAAACTTCTCGTCTCTGTTGAGATGTCAAATTGTAAAAAAACATTATTTTTTCAAATTTATTAATTTATTAAATTGAACAGGGAATACCCTGCACAAAAATGATTAGGATACACTGCGCTTGGTGTACCAATGCAGTGCCCTATGCACCATTGGATACGGACGGAGGTGAGTAGTAGTAATGTCTTAATGGATACCTTAAGCGGAACATGCGAGATGGCGATGGGTTGGGCCCAAGCGGCAGGCTTGGCTTGCCACGCGGCAGGCTGCGCTTGCCAGACGGCAGGTTTAGCCTCCCAGCCGGCCTGCTTGGCCTCCCAGCCAGCAGACTGAGCCGGCCAGGCCTGCTTGGATTCCCAGCCGGACGCCTGCCAAGCGGGTTTGGCCAGGATTATGGGCTGATGGGCTATGACGTAGGGAGATGCCCACGCACCAGAAGGCGCCGCTGATGCTGCGACGACGCAAGCGAGAGCTACAAATACAAATGCCTGCTTTTTATTAGCGTACTATACACGAGGTCACGGGTTCAATTCCCGACGCGATATTAATATTTCATTTGTAATACCTTTGAAGCGTAATATTGATCACCTTGCCTTCATGTAACAAATTATCAACATTCACTACACTTGGTGTACCAAGACAGTTTCCAATGCAACATTTGGTGCAAAAAAGGTAAAGCCAGAAGAAACATGTCACTATTAAAAAATAACAATATAGGGCCATTACAACCAACGCCAACGGTATTCAGTTAAATTACTGTAAATTTTAACTTGATTTATAAATTATTATAATACGTGATACATTGTAGAATTATTATAGGTATTAAAATGGTACTTTGTATTATACAATACACGGTTATTATAAATAATATGTATTTAAATAAAAAATCATTTACTTACTATTATTACAAAAATGAAAAGCAAAATTTACATACACCACAGTGGTTATGTATATTCATATTCATACATAATATTATATGAATAATACTGTTTAGTCCCATACGTAAATTTTCTATAAAACATAATAGCATTCAAAACCATGTAATGAGTAATTTTTATAATAATTTGCTATTTTCACTTTCATTTTACATATAACTATATTTTGCTATGTTTAAAAACACAGGCATAATGCTATTTGGAGAGATTTAATTGTTTATTTAAAGAATTTCAACTTCTACAAGAGACGTGTTCAAAAGATACTTTAAAAATGTATGTATGGTCGTTATGTGAATGCGTTTTTATATATGTAACATCAATTGTGACTACAACCATGTTAAGAACATAATAGTTCATAATAGTATCTGGAGAACAGCAATGGCACAACTCAAAAAAATAAAATTTTTATCGGAAATTTATTTTACGGAAAAATTAATTAATAATTTTATTTGATTCGCATCTCATTGATCACATAGAAGACTGAAATAATAAAAATATAAAACTGATCTAATAATGAAAAAACTAACAGTAAGTAGTTACAAACACATTATTAATAGATCACTGACTGGAAGCTTGCCCCTTGAGCCAAGAACTACCTAAAGGTGATAGAAGAAACTTTTTTTAGAGGTGTTGTCTCTCAACGGAACATAGCAACGAAAAGAAAAAAAAAATAATTTCAAAGAAATGAGTTTTGGAAACCTGCCTATTATTTTCGGAAAACCAGAGCAAAATAAGCATTTTGTTACAATTTTTTTATTAAAAAAATATATGAATAAATAGCATCGCTGTTTTTGTTATTATTCAAATTATTTCAGTTTTCCTGATAAAAATATTCATATTCTTGCTCCAGTTAATACCAAATTTGTAATTTTTTTCTTAGCATAAGTTTTTTCTTGCCAAATTTAATACTCGTATGTATTTTCTTTTTTCATTTATGTTTCTAGTTTGGCTACCTACTGTGTTAACATTTAAAAATGTTTATGTAAAAGCCCTATGGGCGTTAAAACAATAAAAATTAATAAGTTCCTGAAAATTTGTATCGTTTACTGTAAAAAGTAGTCACATCGACCGAAAATCCAAATATTAAAAATACGGTTTTAAAAACCGAACTACAAATTAGCGCATACTATTCACAAACAATGATTTTGAATTTGTGCCGTTGTTATTCTGAGGCACGATGAAATAATGAAACAAAACAATGAAAAGAAAGTTAAAACTTAAATCAGTGAAGAAAATACTTACAAAGGAATTCATTTTCTGAATGTGATATCTGGAACTACTTCAATAGTCTTCCCGAAACTGCACTGACCCTGAAGATCGCCTTTCGGACGTTTTATACGAAGGGTCACAAGGCCATTATTGCACTCCTATATTTTTTATATTCATTTCTGGCTCATAATAATTCTTGCGAATTGAGAATACTGTGCATAACGAGTACTTAACCCTTCATATGACTGCGAATAGTTGGAAGAAAACTTTCCACGCGCGTTAATTTATTATTTCAATAAAAAAAAAACATTTTTGTTACATGTATTTCCCATGAGTTACAATAAACTCATTTTGGGCCTATAAAATAATTACATTTAATATATATATTCATGACAGAACACACAATTATTATAAACAAAACACAAAAAAATATGGTTTACAAGCAAGTAATACAATAAAAATACAAAATACTACTTACTACTACTTTCACCCTTTATCCGCACCCAATAGGTGCATAGGGCACTGCATTGGTACACCAAGTGCAGTGTATCTTTGATCATTTTTATTACATTGAAGGGTATGATGAACAGTCTTACGCTTCAGTACCAGTCCAAGGTATCACACACTATACATAAATACAAATACACTAATTATTTACACCTTCCACATTACTAAAACGCCTGATGGTAATAGAGTTTAGGCTGTTTAGCAACATTACTAGATCTTCGCATACCCTCAAGGTAGCCTGTAATATACCCTACAAGCCAGGTAGTTAATATGCAAAACCATTCATTAGTTTTACTTTCGTCTTCATACTAATTCTGTCGCAAAGTACCAAATTAAGCTAGCGATATCACTCATTAGAAAAAGTCGTACCATGCCAGGCCATTAGATAGAAATAAAGAATAGTTATTTTGATTAACTTAGAAAACAATAATATTTTTATACCATATGCGTCTTCATCAGGATCACCAGAATAATATTCCAAGACTTTTCTATAGACGATGTAGCCCAGTTCCGTGTACATTGCTATAGCCACTTTGTTGCTGACCCTCACGAATAAGTCAACAAAGTATGCATTTTTTCTGGAAAACAATTCATATTTAAATTATTTTTTGTAACTTATTAGAATATTATGTATACATTGGATTGTTCGCGCATTTGCGGTATTCTCAACCTGCCCAGGAACATGGCTTTCTTCTGAGAGTTAAAGATATTGCCTCCTCACACATGAGAAAAATTTATGACATTTCTATCAAATCACATTAACTGAGTGTCTACATTTAAGCAGTTATAATATTATTAGTTATTGCATTGATATTACAAGAGGTTAGAGATTGTTCTACAGTGAAGTACCAAGGCGTCGTAATAGATCAACATTTTTATTAGCAACCTCATATCTCGGTAATCTATAAAAAAACTAAGACAGTCAATCAAACCTTTAACCTCATAAAATTAATAATGTTACATTGAAGTAGGCAGTGACATTCTTGCATACACATCTTATTTGGCCTCTACCTCTCAAAATACACCTATCTTGTTCAACAGGATTATGTCAATATTCAATAATGATGGATAAATGGAAAAGTACTTTTCTGAGACGTCTTCCAAAAACTTCATGAGTGTGGCAGCTAGTCCAAGTCTTCTGTACTCCGGTGCCACGGTCAGAGCTGTTACATGCCCGTGCCAATTCTCTCCGTGTCCTTCAGCCTTCCCCATTACTAAAATTAAAAAGTCGTTCACTAGTACAGACAGCATTATCAATTTATTTGAAAGTAAATATTTTATCTGTACAGTTCAAACACTCAATTAACGATTTGAACATTGAACACACAAATTAACAAATCATTATTTACGTGATAATTGTCTGACTTAATTGGATATGAGTAGCGCCTTTTGTCCATATAAACATAATCCTCTATAAAAAGTACAAATTTTCACATAATCGAGTGTTTGTATTTTCGGTAGAAAAAATTAGGTAAGCCTAATTAGGGATATCAACTGGTTCTAAACCCCTCAAATATTGTTAAAATTTACATAATTAATACTGATAACTATGATTCTGACATACGTTATTCAGTCCTTGCTCTAGGGTGGCGGAGATTGAGTGACCACATTTGTAATGGGCGCCACAATTTAAATATACGAGGTAGACGGGTGAAAAAGATAAGTTTTTGCAAATTTATGGAAGTTTTATTGAGTATTTAAAAAAATTATATTGAGTTTTCTGAAGTCAATTTTAAGGGTGCAATTAAACGTAGGATTGCATTAATTCCAGGCCAAATGTTAGAGAGATGAGTAACTTCAACAAGCACTTTCAAAAATGCGCCTGCATCTCCATGTAAAGGCACCATCTTTTGGACATTTAGTTTCACATAATTTTTTTTTTAATACTCAAAACTTGCTACATCATATTTTTTTCACCCCTCTACCTCGTAAATTTTAATTATGTTATTTATTAAAGTGTTCCCCATTAAAGTGCCGTTGGATTTTCAACTGTGAACATCCAACACCGTGAACTTTGTAAAATAGACAAGCATGGTAAGGATCCAAGGAGACATTCGTAATCCAGCCAGCCAAATCGCCTTCGCCTAGTGATAGATGATATGAACAGTTGCTGGTTCCACTATTATAGAAATAAACTTATGAATAAATATCATATAGTTAAGTATACTAACTCCAAAATCACTCGCATACGAGTGGAGGTTGTTAATTTAAAAATAAAAAATAAAAAGTATACTAACTGTATCCCATGATTTCACCACTTGGTGACTCCGCCACTTGAAAATATTCTGGCCAATGAGCTAAATACTGGGTGTAAAACAGCAGTCCATAGGTTTCAGTTAGTGGATCTAAGTTCCTTGAAAGAAAAAGAAACTTGTTGCTAATATAAAGACCAAAATAACAAAAAAAATATACATGATTGAATATGATATAAAAAGTGTATAACCCATGAGCACTCACACATTGTTAAATTTCAGCATATCATTACAGGTGAACGGTCGCAAAGTAGTCATTTTTTAGATGTTTTTGCAGTTGTCAGAAAAAATGTTTATACTCTAACCTCAAAAGTGCTTATACCTACAGACCTCTACAACAGACAAAAGCGCTAGAATAATAAATGGATTATCAATTATCGCTCGTTAAAACTTAATACTAGATTTAAAAAATAAAAATACGTTTTAAAAATTCAAAAAAGGTCTGTCAGAAATGGCACAATCTGACGCACGGGCGGCACGGATAGTGTTGCCAGGTCCCAAACAAAGATAACAAATCCAGTTTTCCGTACCTAGATTCCGAAAAAGCCGTATGAAATAAATTCAGGTGGTGGTGATGAAATTCGTGTATTTATGAAAATTTTGCTTGATTCCGTTCGAAATCCGTCTACCTACCTAAATAGTAGGTATACTAAAGTTAAATGCAAGACTCATAGGAATATTCTGCGGGATATTCTCCTGATTGTATAAAACCATGGTGTTTAATTGAACCACATTGAACCCGCTGTTGAAATTATTTTATAAATTGACAATAAAGACATATTTAATTGATGTCTTTTCGTGGTCTTTTCGTGGTCTTTTCATTCTCAGTTCATATTTGGCACATTTGGCAATTATTATTATAGTGATTCCTCCAAGGTTCTTCAAACATGACATGTTATACTATTATATTCTGCAACGACTGTGTTGGTTTTGTGAATAAATATACAAATATCATAACACAAAAATAAAATAATGTTTTAGAGCTCTCAAAATACAATTATTGTGATCTTTTTACTTTCTCTCTAGTTATACTCTAGCTACTCGTAGCAGTAAAAATTATGTAACTTTTAACGTATACGTTATAAGTTATAAGTTATGAACTACACGGACAAAAGTAGAATATCAAAGTAATGAATATCAAAGTTTTTGTTTTTAAAAATCTTATTAAAACTTTAAGGAAATAATGTCTTAACATAAAAAAGAAATGTCTGGATTTTGGTCGATTTTGCTATGAATATCTCAAATAAATATTTAATTAAAAAATTCAATTGCTTTATTTTGCAAACATTTATAAGTTTTTTAAAAAATAAATCTAGTAAAAACGCCTAACTCTAGTGAAATTGTTTTTTTGTTTATAAATTTTTTATTGTTAATATATTGATTTCGTGTCATTGTAAATTCATACTTCACGGAATAATAATATTTTATTACATATTTGATAAACAATAAATAATCAGATGGCTGTGTCAAATTAGGGTAAAATTATCATTGAGCATAAAATTATTGGTACATTTAGGTGATGATCACTTTCCCATAAAGTTAAAATCTCAGTGAGTTTTATAATTAAACATTATTTAGTAAATCCTCTAAGAATATAAAATTGCAAAATTATGAAATTAATTAAGCACCCTTATTTCAAACCTTACATAATTTATGTAAAATTCCCGAAAAATCTGTACACACGATTGCTCTAGTTAGGTAGGTAGGTACCTTTACTTTCAGGAATTCAGTTGCTTATTGTTGGAACTCATAGTAAATGTAGCTTGTAATATTGTAAAGCACCTTGGTGATTTTTCACAAAAATGATGTTATTTAAAAGTGGAGGCTGTTCATTTTTTAAAAAGTCAGTCGACAGGTTTGTTAGTTGTTAGTAATCTGAAATCCCTTTAGGTAAGTACTGCACAAAAATTTATGTCCAATAAATTTAACGTTGTCTACAATGACAGTTGGTTTGATTGTTATGTTGGTTGAAGTGGAGCGATACTGGCTGCCATGTTTGTTATTTGATGGTTGGCTCCGGCCATGTCCTTGGCTTGAAAAATGGCGTTTACAAGCTTATTGTTTGCCGGTTTTCAGTTTTGATTTTTTATTAGTGCAAATCTTCAGTTCTCGGAGTGGTCTATAAGTTTTTTGAATATGAGATTATACAATGCGTGTACGTACAAATCAAAATTAGTGTTTATAACTCCGTTACACAAATGCGATCCCTCAATTTTGTGCATTTTGTCGGGCTTGTCAAGTGTAATGTTAGGTTAGTTGAAAAAAATATTAGACATTAAATATTTCTAATTTATGGTTTGTTTATTTGCAGCAATGGTAACTCTATCAATCAACAGATAATGGAAAGCTCTGAGGATGATGCGGGTGCCATGCAGGACGCTGCGCGCCAATCGACGACGCGGGAAAATACGTGTGAAAAGTTGTCTGGCGAGGTCAGTGATGGAAAATCTACAAAGGTCCCGAATGTAAATACTGACCACAGATCATCTACCGCGATGGAAGAAGATATTATCGACAGTAGTTCAAGGGCGCTCAATGAGTTCGTCAACCGACTGAGCCCGCCGATCGACGGAGAAACCTGTCACAATACGGAAACTATTCTGAATATGATCGATGATATAATAGATGGTCCCAAGCCAGCTAAACGAACCAAATATCTAGCGGATTCTACCGATCCCGACGATGCTCTACTCACTGAAAGTAAAATTAGTAAATGCCAAGAGCAAGTGGCGTCAGTAGGGGTTCGGAGCCCTAAGAAAACCAACTGCATAGCCTCTTGCAGCTCTAGTGGCAAGCCTGGAGCTGATAGCGTGGAGTTGGTCGCGAATCCCGCCCTACAACACAGTCTCTCAGTTACAGGTGGCACTGAGAACATATCTAGCAAAGTACCCACCAAACCCCCTGACATTCAACCGGATTCCACCAAATCCGAGGAAATGGTCAATGTAATTAGCAGCTCCAAGACTGTAGTGTTAGTGCCTGTAAAAAGTAATAATAAGGATGTTGAAGAACTTAATACAAGAAGTAATGACGGCAGTGGGGGTTGTAATGATTCCACAGCTACCAATTCTGCGGGTGGTGTCAAGCTGGAAACTAATACTAGCGACGCGATCTTACCAGACAGTGCTTCTAACATCCAAACTACCAGTTCCACGACAGACCAGAGAAGCCAAACCAAAATTGTAGATAGAAATATTGTTTCTAACGAACAAAACACCGACACTTCTTGTAAAATTGTACCAGTACAAAGGAGAAAGCTCATTCGACCGACATCTCACGCAACAAAAGCGGTAGAACCTGCTAAAGCTGTTATTCTTCCCGTTAGTAGTACTCTCTGTGTTGAGAAGATCTTCGCTCCTCCGGCGGAGGTCGGAGTTGGTAAGCCACTGGAGGTGGCCATTTCCAATGAGCCGGCTCCCGCCCCCAGTCAGCTGGCTTCCGCCCCCGGACAGCTGGCTCCCGCCCCCGGCCTGCTGGCTCCCGCCCCTGGCCAGCCGGCCGCCACCCCTACCGAGGGAGCTGAATCCCCGGAGGTGGTCCTGAATGTTTCTCCCAAGAAGGTCAAGTTGGTGCGGAACTCCAACCTGAGGAGTCAACCTCTCGCCATCAGCCAAGTACCACTTCCTAAGCAACCGGTTGTTAGTGAAACAACAGTGTCATGCTCAGAAAGCTTGACTTCTCCGATAGCTGTTATGCCACCAAGTGAAAATAAATCTGATGTTCCGAAAGAAAATGCGATTACTGCTACTCCAAAGGAAAAGGCTTTAGAATTGAGAGATTCCATTTCTACTGTAGAAGTTAATCAGTGCGTAAACTCTGAAGGTTGTAATCTGATTAAAGTAACAAATGAGTTAGTGAAAACGGATAAAATTTCATCAGCTAGTGAAAGTGTCGCCAATTCCGAAAATAGTAATTCTTGTAATTCTATTGTTGCATTGGAGAATAACCTAGATGAGTTACGAGAAGGGCACGACTTAAGTCCCGATAAATCAAATGATGTTTTAGACGTTCGAAAGGTTTCTCCATTAAAATTGTGCCGATCTATTGTAGAAGAATCTCACATACCCAATAAGCCCGATACTTTTGTCCATAGTGTTAAAGATGAACAGTGTGAAGACATTCCAAATCGAGTGAATTCTGAAGAATCCACTAAATGTATTCCCAAGTTAACGTTAAAGTTGTGCCCTAAATCTAGCGTGGAATCAAAACAGAGTAGTAAAACTCCTAAAATCAATATTAAACCCTTAATTCCTCCAGACCCCAAAGTTGATGGATATAAAAATGCTAGGCATTTAAAATCAAACGAAGATTTGAACGATTCTGCAGAACCTAAAATTCCCAATGTATTAAAACTGACAATCAAACCAATAAAAAAACCAGACGAAGAGGAAGAAAGTGCGCTGTGTACAGATGTGAAATCATCGAGTTGTAGCGAAGTTTCTGAATCTGAAAGTTCAGAGAATGAAATTTCCTCCAAGTGTGTTCAATCACCGACTGTGGAAACAAGCGAGTGCGAAACATCAGAGAGGTGTCCAGCAGTCCCCAAATTAACCATAAAGTCCATTTCCTCCACACCCAAAGTGGACTGGGAGGCGGCCAAACAGAAACCCGGGAAGAAGGCCCCAGCGAGGTGTGACTCCCCTAAACCTGGGAAGAAGGCCCCAGCGAGGTGTGACTCACCTGGTCCAGTTGTACCTAAAGTTACTATCAAACCGCTGATTCCTCCCCCAATCGAGAAAATGACCATCAAACTAAACAAGTCTCACGACACTAACGCTGATGACAAAAATGAGCTGGATGGAGTTCTCTATTCCGAAGGTGTACGAAAGCTTACTTTAAAAATTGCAAAACCTGAAGCTGAATGTGTAGAAAATAATTTTGTTGAAGATAATGCCCTCAAGATGAAAATCAAACTTTCAAAAATAGTTGAAAATTCAACTGACATAAAAGTCGATTCTCCGAGTAATGCTTCTAACATTCCAAAGTTATCTAAAAGAATTAATCAAAAGAATGAAACTACCTTAGAGCCCCATGTTCCGAAATTAACCATTAAGATTCCTCAAGAACATGAATCTAAGGTTTCGGAAAGGTCAGACTCCCCCACAGTTCCAAAACTCATTATCAAACCTATAATCAAACCAGACGATCATATCCCTGTACTTAAAGTCAGCCAAAAACTAATTCCCAAACCTGCTGAAGAACCGGTGCATATTGCAGATTGTGATGTCAATAGTACTGGATCTTTGAAAATGGTTTTAAAGCCTAGAATGAAATCTGATGAATCAACTACTGTTCCTAAGCTAAATATAAAGCCATTACTCAAACCAGTTGATATCCCAAATGCTAAATATGAGAATGCGTTACCCAAGTCAGCTAAACATCAAGATAAAATTTCTGGAGATATAGACGTTTGTAATCCTCTTAAACTGACAATCAAACCAATTCCTGAAAATATGGATAAACCACTGGAGATAATAACTGCTCCGTCAAAATCATCACCCAATTTCCAAGAGAGTGGGCTAGATTCTCCACGGATAATACTAAAGATTAATAAAACTATTCAGGGATCAACATCTGAAATTGTTACAGAAAAATGTCCAAAGAAGGGTGATCTAGAACATTGTAAAAGTGACACAGATTCCTTAGTAAGTACGGAACAAATTGTTCCAAAATTAACTATAAAAATTCCCCCGGAACAAAACTTGGAGCCACAAACTAAACCAGAAAATTATAAAGAAAAGGTAGATAGTGAACAGAATTTGAATTCTCCGCAGGAACATATAAAATTGAAGTTTACTAAAGATGGTTGTCAAACTAAATTAGTTAACCAAGAAGTGGAAGATTCTGATGAAATAGCTAAAGAAAATGTTGATCAAATATTAAGAGCTGGAACAAAACGCTCAACACCTACAGAAGACTTGTTGGCGAAGAATTGCCCTGAAGTAGAAAAATCTTCAGAGGCAAAGAGATTAAAGTTGGATAATCTCTTAGCCAATCTCAATACAACTATTACAAAAATGCCAAAATCTAAATCTCAAATTGAACCCCCCACTAAAATGGATTTGAGATCCAATGCTTCAATATCGGTTTTATCTCTGGGATCTAAAGAAAAAAATTTAACCGACTACAGTAAAACAAATAGCGGACAAAATGCCGGTGTTCTACCTAAACCGTCGCAATTACTTTTATCCAACAATGGCGAGTCCAAACTACAAGGTATCTTTACCAAATTGCAATCCAAACACGAGGAGAAAACAAAGGCAACAGAAACTTTCCCTTTTGCACAAGTTAAAAATCCTATTGATGCGGACTCCAATACAACTTCTACTGCCAGTTCAGATGACGCTATGTCTGAAGCTAATCGCCTTTGCGTAGAAAGTCCCATATTCAACAAAGTGGACGATGACCTGACTCTGAACGAAGGTTCCAGCTCTCAGGAATGCATGATAATGGATGATTTATCCCAAGATCCTTTAGACATCGACAGTACAGCCAAGGCACACTTTATTCCTCCAACACACGCTTCTACAGGAATAACCAACTTAAATAACAGTATTGTTAGTATAATGGCCCAATCTCCTCTGACTGCTGCGTCTCCACCATTCACCCCACAACCCAGGAAGAGAGGTCGCCCTCGGAAAGTTCCACTCGCTGACGGTGTTACTAGAACCCCTACTATCCCCACTCCTGCGCTGGAAGAGCGACCAGTTAGAGCCACGAGAACACCTCGGTACGTTATCCTCTCATTCTAAATATTATGTGTGACCAATTATTACTGCAACTGACAAAAAATCATTTTAGTGTCATCCGTAAAATTGTTTCAATGTGTTGCAAATTAAAGCAAGGTAATCAAATTACTGTTATGAAATTTTCTAATATTAACAAATAGTACTTAAAAATCAGCAAGAAAATACTCTTTTTTTTTGTATGCTTCTTGAATTTCAACATATTCTTAATCGTTAACAGTAGAACCCATAATATGTGCAGATTGTACCACAAGAAACACAATGTGCCAGTCCGATCTGCATACAGTTCCATACATGTAAAGACAGCAGCACCCTTTCCACTTAAATTCAATTCAATTCAACTCACAACACATAAAATTATTAAAATACCAAGTTTTATTATGTTACGACCCATATTAAAATATTGAATAGGTCGTTAATTGAGGCTTTTTCCAATAGGGATCGTCCAATTATTTTACGGACGCCTCGCACGAGGGGACGGGGTCGTGGTTCACGGCGTGCCCTGGCCAGCAACGTGTCCACCAGCACCCGGGACGCCTCCACCGGCCCCCTCAGCCCGGTGGACTCCGCCCACAAGTTCTTCCTCAATATCAGCCAGCCGGTCATGCCGCCCTGCGAGGTGGCGGTCACCTGTATGGAGGTGCCGGTCCCCCGCACGGAGGAGAAGGAGGAAGAGGGGGAGGAGGGGCCCATCACGCGGCGGGGGCGCGGGCGCGCAAGCATTCTGAGGGGCAGCCCCCGCCGGCCTAGGGGCGGCCGTGGCAGCCGTGGGGGACGCGGCAGCAGAGGTGGCCGCGTGCCGGGAGGCCTGCGAGGAGAGGAAATACAGTTGCAGGTCAGTTTTTTCAACATATCATCAAGAGTTAAGCCCCATATGTATTGTAATTGGGTTGGCTTTCTTCACCACCACGGCGACGATATTCAGATTCATAAGAAATATGTAGAAGAATTTGAAAGAAAAGTATATAGAAAACAAATGTGCAGGCAGACCAGGGTAGGGATCACCAATATATTATGTACATGTAGATATAAGTCGGTACGAGGTCGATTTCAGGCTTTATCAACCTTGTATGAATGAAAATCCATACAGATATTTCATTTCCTGTTTTGATTTTTATGCAGTTATGTTTCAATGTGCTTTTTACAAAATAAGTATTTTTATGCCACCCAATTTCGAAGTTTATAAACTAAAGTATAAAGTTAGTTAACTAGTTTATAAACTAAGTTATAAAGGCCAAAATTATTATTATTCTTATCATTTTCTAATTGAAGTATTTTCCACATGAAATAAAAAGTTTTTTTGAGTGACTTAAAAAATATTTTAAAGTAAACTAAATTACCTTTTTTTGAATTTTTTTTACATGTTATTATCGTATTTAATTTGCATGTATTAACAATGAAATTAGCTCAATATGAAATTAGCATTCATTTGGAACATAACGATAGCATTCTTTATGACAAAATTGAATTGTTTACTCGATATTTGCTGGTTATAAATACCAACTTCTGACCTAAAATTAGAGGGAAAAATAATAAATAAAAATAACTTATTATATGTTATCAGACACACTTAACACATTTGATATAAATACACCACTTTAGTAATACTTTGTACAGTATAATTACAATGACCAAACGCACATAATTTTAAATTGAGTAGTCTAACATGAATATTCCCCCCTAGACAGTTGTAATGTTGGTACTCCCACCAGACCACATGTTCCTATGTTGTGTATAAATGTGAAATGGTGGCTATTTTTAACCAGTATGGTCTCTGTGTTAGTTACATTGGGCTCAGCTCACTTGCTTTTAACTTTTTCCTGCATTCACTATTCTAATCAATCATTTTCTCAAATCAACAGTAATCACACTTAAAATGTAAATCATCCACATAGTTTTGCATAATCCCAATTTGTATCACCTGTATCTACAATTGAATAGCCGCCACCAAAGTTATAATAATTATTGTCAATTGACTTAAGTTTTCTTCAGTCGTGATTTGGGTTTTCCAATCAGATTTATTGAAAATGAAGATGTATTGCAATATCACCTGCACCTTAAATGTGGTGAGTTTGTGTTGTGAATCTCAGATTTACCGTTTTCTATTATTAATTTTTTGACCGGGTATAATTTTATACCTGTCAAATTACACCCAACATTTTTTGTGATGCTCAGAGGTGTGATATTTTTGACATGCTTTCATTATGTCATTTAATTAAAACATTTTGTATTCGTTATACTTATTACAATTATTTATGGTTAAATGATTAAAAATAGGTATGCAATAAAATTGTACACTATGTGTATAATGTAACCTAAAAATCCAACTTTGAAAATCTGATGTATGTTATCTCTGATTGAATGAATGCTGAATCCATCTAAGAATAAAACAAATATTTTTAAACTTCAAAATGAAAGACTACATTGTTAAGTAAAATTAAATCAAAGTTTGAAATCAATATTTATTTATTTATTTATTTATTTATTTATTTATTTATTGAACCACCTCAACAGGCCAGGAGGCCCAATTACAGAGGGGAACAACGCCACAAACACCCAGGCTTAAGAAAATCACTTTTTAATTTTTGTGTTCTCACCGGGAATCGAACCCGGAACCTCCGTATCGTGAGACCAGCGTCTTAGCCATTACGCTACGGAGGCCGCCGATATAATATCTAATACAACTCTCCTAAAAGAACTGGACAAAAACATTACAACAATTCACGCGAAGAGATGAAATAATAGTAGCTCTACATATTACAGTTTTATTTTTTAAACATGAAAATTTGATTATTTATGTAACATTTTGTTTCAGGATGCTCTTCCACTGACCGAGATCAAAAGGGAGGGAAGAAAGAGTAAACTGGAACCAACTTTAACACCAGCACTTCAAGTATTTGAAGAAGAAACTTGCATGATAGACGACAATGCAACTCCACAAAGGTTAGTTTATCTTCATTTAGTAATTTCTCTTTAGTAAGATTTGAGGGCTGTGTTTTTCAGAATTATTTACAAATTGAATTGTATTCTTAATGGCAAATTTGTTACTGATGGGGACCCCGTGGTAAAATGGCTAGATGCCTACTTCACACTAGTCCCGGATTCCAAACTAAAGTTAGATCAAGATCTGTTTAGTGGTATTTAGTTATATATTTTTTTTCTTTTTCTTTCACCACGTTTGCTCCTGTGTGAAGCATATGGACATATATATTATTATTTTAACCACCTCAACAGGCCAGAAGGCCCAATTACAGAGGGGAACAACATCACAAACACCCAGGCTTAAGGAAAACTACCATTTTTATTTATGTATTCTCTCCGGGAACCCGGAACCTCCGTATCGTGAGTCCAGCGCCTTAGCTATTACGCTACGGAGGCTGCCATTATAAGATTTACGTTTTTGCAGTAATGGAAACAAACATGTATTTATTCAAGTAAATTGAAAGTTGTGTATCAGCTTAACTAGTATACAAATAATTCGAGAACTCGAGAACTTTTAATTTAAGGTAAATTAAATTTTCTTTGGTTCTCGGTTTATGTGCTCAAGAATCCATTTTCCTAATATTACTTTCCAGAAATGTCGCCTTAATAGATGAGGAATCTCAGAGTTCGGAAGTGAGCGGTGTGACAAACGAGAGTGGCAAATCCAAACGACCCAAACTAATGGATATGTTAGATGAAGGGTAATTGATATTTATCATAAATACAAACATGCTCAGTAAAACTTTTAATTATTTATTTATTTGAACTTGTACATTGTAAGTTTATAAAATAAAAAAAATTATGTTCCCTCACTGGGATATCCCATGCCGAGGGAAACATTTTACATATTTTTTAATGAGTATATATCCTACATAAAATCTTAATTTCAATAATACAACATCAATAATAATAAATTACAGGGTGTAACAAAACTCGATGTACAACCCGAAAACTGGTGAATCTACATTGTATTTGGAGACGATTGTGTAATATGACTTTTTAATCTGAGCTTGAAAAAAACATTTTTTTTTCTCACTTAAGTTTTCATAAGTATGGCAGATTAAGTAAAATAGCTCAAATTCTTATTAATACGCGTTTTTTAATTTTGTTTTCTTTATGGATAGTATTAATTTGGCTAAATACATGATATTTGATAACAATTTGCAAAAAAAATAATAAAAAAAACTTTATACTCAATTTTCTCGAAAACTAAGGGTCAAATAAAAAAAAAAACTCTACAAAATTGACTCCAAATATTATGTAGATTCACTGGTTTCCCGCTTGTACATCGAGTTTTGTTACACCCTGTATATGCATTAAATCTTCAGTATTGCTAAATAAACTCTAAAATATAAATCTAAAAAAATTATACCAATAACATTTAGGTATGTGGTCTAAATTAAAATAAAAAACCCCCTGACTATCTACTTGGCCTGATCCATCCCTCCGTTTGTGAATTACTATATTGCATTTTTGTTCAGGTTATAAATTCAACATTTTATGACTTTTTAGGCATAAAGAATGGACTCCAGCCGATGTTGCTGAGTATGACTGGCCACCTGAAGGAACTTCTCCAGAAGTATCACAAACAGTCATGATTCAGGAACAGGTATGTAGTAAATCTTCATACATTTCTGGTATCATTCTGGTACCGAGTTGTAGAAATACTCGACTACATATTATTACAGACTTCTGAGTTTTGAGAATAGGTGTCTCAGAAGAATATTTGGTGCGCGATGGTTTGTCTTTGTACGGAACACAGAGGTGAGGCAACAGTCCAGAAATCCTTCGTATCTACTGTCACCCGGCGAAGGCGTTTCGGCCGGCTGGGCCATATACCACATTATATACTACCTGAGAGCCTTAACCATGCTTGCCTATTTTACAAGGCACCAGTTTCTCTGCTGACAATCCGTCCGGAGTTTGCTTCGGAGCTATGGGATGTAGACCTGACTTGAGAGGATGTGCGGGAACTGTTAGCTCATCGCTTGGCTTGAAGGCAGTTGGTGGTATCCATATGCTCCACATAGGGAGCGGATGTGGTATAATGATGATATCTTTGTAATAATGAACACTGTATTTTTAGGTTGCGCTGTATCTGGGAGTCAAAAGTTTTAAGAGAAGATATCCGGACCTAAAGAGAAGACCGTTGAGTGCAGATGAGAAGAATTACATCAGGGATAAAGGGCTAATATCCGAAGCCTTGTGTGACCTAGGTAATACCTATTTTTTCCCCAACAATCACATTTTTTTTTACTTCAGATGACCAAATAGTTCATGAAGAGCTTTAGCCTCCTTGATGATAACATTGTCCTTTACGTTATCCTGAATCTTCTGTTCTCAGTAATTCCTTTCACCCAATTTAACGCTGTCTAAACCTATCCAGAGGACTAATTCTAGGTTGAGATGAGCATATTCCACCACGTTACTTGCGGGCGCTTTCCCATCCAAACATATTCCTCGATTTTCTCCCTGGAATTTAACATTAGAGCCATTTATAATTAATCATTATTTTTTCACACATTTTAATATCGACCAGATGCGTGTTTGTATATTTATGTCCTGTAACAAATAAGATATCATAAAAATAATACGATGCAAACTTGCATCTGGTCGATATCTAAAATGTGTGAAAAAATCATTGCTCTAGTGTTAAATTCCAGGGAGAAAATCGAGGATTACGTTTGTATGGAAAGCGGCCGCAAGTCACGTGGTGGAGTATGCTCTTAAAAGTATTGAATTGAAATAAGTTATACTCACGGAGAATTGTTTGATACCAGGTGTGTGGGCGGTGGACGCTGGAGAGGTGCTGGACATAATGTACACCGACTACCCGAGCAAGTACGAGGAGTACAGGAAGCACCTGCGGGAGCGGAGGGAGGCTCGCCCGCCCCCGCCTCCGCCCGTCAAGGTGCCCCCGACACCGGCCGTGCAAACACTCAAATCCAAAACTGTAAGTACCAACACTCTACAAACCATTTACTATTATTGTTTTATAAATACTATCAAATTAATCTGAAACTAGTATTTTGATAACATGTTTATTTTTAAAAATCATATGAGGAGCTGGCGATCAAAACGGGATAATTTAGCCAAATTTTGTTTAACCATTCTCGTTTGTGTGTTGTGACTTGACTCTAACTTTTCAAGCACTTTTACACTGCTCAGACTGAAACCAAGAGTCTCATTCGTTAGTGGTTTGCTAAAAATACCGGACACAAGTAAAATTTTCCGTTTTGATTGCTAGCTCATATTATGATACCAAGATATTCGTCAACATTTATTTAATGGACCACTTCTCAGGAAACTGCGGAAAAAGCCGTCCAGTCGGCAGCGGCGTGGAACGCTCGGCTAAACAGGCAGCGGCGGCCCGCGTCACTGGACCTGCAGACCCTCACCCTGCACCGGCCGCGCCGGGCGCAGGTGCCCCGCGCGCCCAGCCCCAGCTCCGTGTCCCACTACCCGGTGGCCGTCCTGCCCGGCCAGTACACCGACTGTTACCGCTACTACCGTCCCCAGGAGCTCAGGTACGTCCATCCACCCTGAATCTACCACCTCCACCGGCCTCGCCACCAGACCAATACTGTCCACTACTCTGCAAATTTTGATCACTTTTGCTACCATCATCTGATAGCGGAGCTAAAAACACTTTTTCTCAATATTGTTTGGACGATAAATTATAGAAATACCACGTGACTCGCGGCCACTTCCCATAAAAATGTATTCCTCAATTTTCTTCCTAGAATTTAACATTATAGCTATGTTTTTTTTTTACCACATTTTAGATATCGACTAGAAGCGTGTTGGCATCATCTTATTTTAAAAATATTTTTAATTTGTTAAAAAATAAGACGATACAAACACGCATCAGGTCGATATCTCAAAAGTGTGAAAAAATCATTGCTCTAATGTTAAATTCGAGGGAGAAAATCGAGGAATACGTTTGTATGGCAAAGCGGCCGCAAGTCACGTGGTGTGGTATGCTCTTAAATTATCAATGTGGTTTGGACAGCTTAAAAGGTTAAATGTTTAAAATTTTCAATTTTCGACATCTAACCTCTATCTAACCATCTTTCAATTTTGTAAGCACCTCAAATAAAAATGATTTAATGACTTAATTTGCAGATATTTCCCCCTAAATACTGTGATGAACTTGATGGCCAGCCCAAGGAGAGGTGACGACTCCTCGTCAGATTCCTCCAACGATGATTCTGATATCAGCAACTCCAGCCAAGATGACTCTGATAGTGAAACTAGTGAAAGGCATTTCAGGGTGAGTCGAATTACGTCAATAATGTCTTCTTATCCAATTTATTATTTAAAGTCAATGATATTAATTTTCATAGCTAAGCTATTTTCTTCCGTCCCATTTAGAGAATTGTCTCAATTTCAACTTGAAAGAGGGAAGCAGAATGATTAAAATGTATTACATAGTGGAAGATAGAATTAATGGAACATAAAATTTTGACAGTTCTCTTTGAAATAGCTTGTCTAGTGTTAACTTAACATGTCTCTGTTTAAAGCCTGCTTTTTCGCTACCAATGTTATATTGTTTAAAACTGCATTCTGAATAACTTCGAAATCGTATCTCTAAAGATAATTTTGTCAGAGTTTTGATTCTTGAGAATCTTTAAATTATCTTGCAGCAATGAAACCCTTTTAAGAGTCTGCAAAGACAATGAATTTTAAAGTTTGTACAATGCCCAACTAACAAATATTTTACAGTAGGAATAAAACTGTCTACCTTTTAAATGTGTGCAATATGGCTTAGTTTGTTTTTAGCAGCAACCTTTATTAGAAATCATAGTTATGTACAATGATAGAAAGTAATGGATATAGAATCCATAAGACTATTTGGAATAACAGCATTATTGCATTAACCCTGTTATGATTTTTAACACTTAATCTTGCAATTATTTCTCTAGCGGAAAAGCGGAGCGACTGCCAAGAGCAAGCAGCGCCCTTCCGCCGCCGCGTCCCCCGCTCCGCTCCCGGCGGAGGGCGCGGACGGGGGGGAGGTGGCGCCCCCCGCGGCTCCGCCTCCCGGCCCCGCGGAGCCTCAGCGCTGCAAGCTGTGCGCCGGCACGGAACACTGCAACAAGCGGTACCCCCACGAGAACTTCATCACCTGCGCTACATGCCAGAAAAAGGGTAATTTGGGTTCTTTCTCCGTTCAATCTTTTTAAATTAAATGTAGGTCTGATAACTTTGAATGCATCATATTGATTTGTGTGATTGGGTGGACAATAAATAATTTAATTTATAAAAATTCTGAAATGTGGTTTTGCTGGTTATAATCTGCGAACCAATATTTTAGAATTTTGCAACATCCCCTCTTCCGGCGAGGCATTTACTCTGTCCCCCTTAAGTCCGTAAAAACGAATTTTGTAAATTGTACTACATACACACTAGTACAAATAATGTACTTACCATTCTAAGTAGGTATAGTATGTGCTGTAGAAATAAATGACCTTGAAGATGTTGTTTTTTTTCCCCCAACCTACTGTGTCGTAGCCGAAATTCAGTTTTATTTGTAAATTGTGATTTGTTCACTAGATTATTATACGCACCCACCACTAATATGTAACCTCCTCAAATTTTTGTGCGGAAAATGTTCTATCTTTCTTGCACCTGCCATATTTTGGATTTATTAGTTTCATACAAACATAAAATTCTCACAAGTTATTATTATTGCACGGTTATGTCACTTCCAGTCCACCCCTGGTGCCTGGAGATGGTGCCCTCTGTGGCGAAGATGGTGCGGGAGTACTCGTGGCAGTGTGCAGACTGCAAGTGTTGCGCTCGCTGCGGCGACCTGGCCGACGATGACAAGATGCTGTTCTGCGACCTCTGCGATCGCGGCTACCACATCTACTGCGTCGGGCTTAGGAAGGTTCCCACAGGTAAGGCGCAGATCAAATCTGACCTCTTTCCTACGCATTATAACACATCCTGTGCAATTCTAATTTTTTTAAAAATTAACATACCTACATCTAGAGATTATTTAGAGTATAAGTTGTACTGCCTGCTGGTATGTTTCTTGTTACTTATCATGGATGAATTTTCGATCAATGAAAAAGCTTTTCAATCACAGATGTTACCAAAAGAAATCCTGAGAAGCTCTAGTAGAATGATAAAAATTATTTTTGATGCTTCAGGGCTTATGCATTGTATTTGAATATTTATAATCGATTCCAGGACGGTGGCACTGCGGCCACTGCGCCATCTGCCGGTCGTGTGGGGCCCGCTCGCCATCGGGGGCGCCGGGGGCCGAGCCCCCGCCCCTTACGGCTGCGGGGGCGCAGGCGCCCCCCGACCAGTGGCACCACCACCTCAAGAAGGGCCACTCGGGCCAAAGGGTGTACTCGCACACCCTGTGCGCTCCCTGCGCGAGGTAAGCTGAAATAAACACTATTCTGTTAGATACTAAGGTTTTTTCTATTTTCATATTACTGCCCAACATGAATCGACTGCTCAAATCACCTCCGTTTAAAACCTGATTATCGCAAATGTCCTACTAAATCGCAGTTAAGTTTGAAAATGCATTTCATCACCTCTGATTATCGCAAAAATATTGTAAATCTCATTTAAAACGTGGTTAAAGATAGTCAGAGGTTTGTTCCCCTTTTAAATCACATTTAAATATGGCGTCCCGTTTGTAACAGTTATGACATCTCGACTCAAATTTTTAATGCATTGAAAAACAGTCAAAATGGAAATAATATAATGATAATCCAATTTTTATGTTGTTTTGGATTAGTATCACATTATAAAAACATAATAAAACTCGATTATAACTAAAATAACGAAATGTCTTGAAACATTTTTGCCGGGTTGGATTTTTACAGTATTTGACAAGTAGTCCGGTAAAATTAGTTTTTTCTATCCCACCCTCATTGTAAAACGCATTTAAAAATGGCGTCGTTTTTGATCGTTTGACAACTCGACTCAAATTTTTTATGGTTGAAAATAGCTTAAAATGGAAATGTTATAATGTTAATACAATATTTTAAATTGTATTGGATTGGTATCATATCAAAAAAACATATTAAAACTTGATTCTAGCTTGCCAAAGGAAACATCTTGAAAGCATTGACAACACCGCAGGCCGCCGCCGCACTGTTGCCGGACGAAAGTCCTGACTAGCTAACCGGAGGATAGATTTGTCATTATTTCTGTGGTGAAATCGGTTCGTTGTAAATATCGTTTAAATGTGGTAGCAAATTACAACCGACATTTAGTTATCCGGGTTTTAAAACATTATCTGTATCCGTGAAAATCTACAATGTGAAATTTTTCTGTCAAAAATCAGATGTCCGGCAGTAATGTGAAGGGACGTGTTATAAAAACTTTTTTATCGAAGTAACTCGTTTTTAATGATTACATTATTTATGTACTCACCTCTTTTTATCATTCTAGAATTTTTTTTTGTAAATATTATATTTTGTAATGACTAACCAAAACAAGAATCTCAGCCAACACATTTTGTATTTTTTTATAGATTTGAAATTGAAGTTAGTCATTCATATTCTGCATTTAAACAATTTTAATTAATTTGCAATTAAAATACATTGGGTTAGTATTACATACATGAATACGTAAATATTATTTAATTCATTTGTCATTGGGTTTGTAATACTTATCGCATTGTGTAAAAGTTTATTTGGGTTGGTCACTGTTAACATTTGTGTTATGTAACCATGTTCAGAACAGACTTGGTGTTTCCATCATGTGTGTCCCCATCGCTTATCATATCAGTATTTTAACACTCTTGCTGCATCACATAAAAAAACACCTGCCAATCTACTAAATTTGATCAATTTACGCTTTCATCTTTCTGTTTAACATAAACAAAAACACTTATGTCCACGACACGCGTTTCTCTATAAAAATGTGATTATTATAAATCAATGTTTTTATGGTTTTTTTTTCATAAAAGCGCAAAAATATATTTGTTGCATTACTTCTAAAAGTTTTGCTAATTAACTGGACAAATCAATAATAATATTAAAATGCGGTATTTTACATGGTTTCATCAAAGCTCCAATTATGTGTGGATTTTACTCAATCCTTTTAATTGATCACTGTTATTGGGCGAAGTCTGATAAAAACTAAATGCATAGAGTGGTAGTGACTCAGCAAGGGTGTTCTGTGGGTGTTCCATCGGGTGTGTTCTGGGTGTGTATGTTCTGGGGTGGGCTTCCAGGGCGTGGAGAGCCGGCCGCTTCTGCTCCGTGTGCGAGAAATGCTTCATTGGCCGCAAGGGGGCCATGGGGCTGGTCATCTGCACAAACTGCAACAGGAGGTTCCACCAAGGTGAGATGCTAACATGTCCACTAAATCTTCCACTAACTCTGGACACATTCATTTATTCATATTTTATTATTTTTACACATAATTTTTTATTGCATCAGTTGATTAGTGGGATCATAGGCAAAACTGCACATTCTGGGGGCGTACATTAACCCTTTAAAAGCATGACTTGTGACTGTTTCTCCATACAGCCATATTCCTCAATTTTCTCCCTGGAATTTAGCACTAGAGCAATGATTTTTTCAAACGTTTTAGATATTGACTAGAAGCCGTGTGTACCGTCTTATTTTTTTATTATTTATTTATCTCCTTTTACAAATAAATTATTTAAAAAATGAGAGGATGCAAACACACTTCTTGTTGATATTTAAAAAGGTACTTGTGTAAGGCAAATTGTGCACCCCCCGATTTAAGCTAAGACTATGGTGTTTTGCCTCATCTGTACAACATGATGTTTGCATGGAAGCACTAAAAACAAACAAATAAATCATTCTCTGTGTTTTGTAGAATCGTATTCGATAACAATAATTTATCAAACATGTTCCTATTGAAATATTAAGGTTAATCTCTTGACTTCCTATTGTGATAGCAGCATGGTATTGTAATTCTAGAATGAAATTAATGTGTACCTTTGTAAATAAATATTTGAGAAAGTTGGCGAATTCAACAGTGACTGTGACGAGATATAAAATACAAGTAAGTTGGTGTGTTATCTGCAGCACGCTCATTCATAAACGCTTTCTTATAATATAACACGGCACAATGTGCTCCTTCATACCTTTATAGTTCATCAACCTCAATAAAATGAATGTTTTAAAATTGGGAATACAATATAAGGGTCTGATGGCTTGCAGGGTACCCGCTTGCACAGTGCGGATGTAAACTGCAACTTATGATTGAAAACATTAAATATACTGAGAATATTATGTATTTTTTGTTTCTTTTATAACAAAGTTTTATTTTCTGTGCAGAATGCGTGCGGCAAACGGGAAAACCACTGGACGTGTTGAACTTCACGTGCGTGGACTGTCGGAGGGGGAACAACCCCAAGCACAAGCGGCGCGGGGAGCGAACTCCGCGTCGCCCACCGCCGCCCTCCGCTGACACCAGCAACCACAGCATCATCACGGACTCCAACTCCTCATTACCTGCAGATTCTCTGGACAGGAATTGCGACTCCAACTCCGTGTCCGACCTGAAGAGAGATTCTTCTAACAACGATGATTCTTTACCGACCCCTCCCAAGGTCACCAAACTACAGGAGCCGGTCATCGCGGATTTCAAAACTGCCAGTAGGCGCCTCTTCGGAGATGGAATCCGATCCGCGGCTAGTGAATTACCCTCTCCGGGAAAGAGCGAAGATAGTAAACTGTCTGCGGAAGCCCACTGCAGCAGCAGCGCGGCAGTCGGCGACCAAGGAGACGCCGAGGAACCGTACGATGAGCTGTCGGATCGGCTGGCTGCAGAGGCTGCCGTGGCCTCCATCCTGGGGGAGTGTGGGGGGGTGGGGGATGTTGACACAGCCATGGACGTGCCGGAGAGTGAGTGCGCCGACAGCCGGACGGACGAGAGGGATGGCGACAGTTCGCCCCCCCCGGAGCACGTAGAGAGTGGTGCCTGAGGACAGCCCTCGCACCAGTATAGTGTACAGATTTAATGGCGCCTAATTTTCCAGGCGAGCTAGTTTAATCCTCCGCAACTTACGGTCTTCTTCACTCGTTACTCGGCGTGTAAGCGCCAGCGCGCATGATTTTCAGTATCGTTGAAAATTATATTTTAAATAAATTGAAAGGTTTCCTGATTATGTTGAACCTTTGTCAATATCGTGTTATATTTTTGGTACAGACGAGGTTTGAAATATGATGTTAAAATTGAATTCTTTAATTAGTGGTAATTGTAAATATAATTGTAAGCAAAATGCGAATTTCTTATTGTATAAAGTGCACCTAAATCAAGAGACATAAGTGAAAATGTATCTGTTAGTTAGTGTTGTCTGTGGGGAAAAGGACATGAATATTGGTGGTTCTACATTTCTGTGGGATCTGCAAATCTATTCTTAGGATCCGTCTATATTTATGGAAAAGCGAGGAATCTTCTCTCAAATATCGATTTATAGTTGTCGTTATTGTTTTTATTCGAAATTGTAAGAAAAATAATTTGTCAGATGTGCATAACTTCATGAATAGTGCATTTTATTTTCTTAAACTTTTTAATATCATTATTATTGTTTAATCACTTATAAGATTGGCTTGAAGAGAATGTGCGCTGTAGATATTTTGCTGCAGATTATCTTCAGTTGTGGATTCAATAATACAAATGAGCTTCATGGCCGTACATTTTCCTACAAGATGTACCATAAAACTACTTAACCACGAGTGGTTAATCCCAGTGCATTTGAATTTGTGATAGGTCAATGTGGTGTATGCTTACAAAAAGTATTTTAATTCACAATCTTCCTTACCCGATACTGCTTGAGGTTGAGATCATTTTTTTTTTTTTTATTACTTAACTTGTTATTTATCTTAGATTAGTTTGTAAACGCGATTTTGTTACTACGTTTAGTTTTTTTTTTATATACATAAAGTTATGATACTTTTTAGCGTTGCAATGGAGTAACTTGGGAATCATTTTTATAAAATAGTATTTTTTATATTTGGAATAATTTTTTTTGATAAAAAATACTAAAATCATTATTAAAAGGAGATCCAGAAGATATTGTATTAAATAATCCAATCAATTACATTGACACTCGAATAAGTTATTGTCTAAACTAAGAATTATTTTATTAATATATTATGTAATTAATGAAATCTGTGTACTTTTCAAAAAAAAAACAAATGCATAGCATGCAATATGTCCAAAGATATTACCCAACTTTCGCTAAGTATTCTGGATGAAAAAAATTGTAATAGAATTACATATTAATTATATTTTCGTACAAATTTCAAACAGGTATCTGTTGTATATAAATACATTATGATAATTAATTTGTTATTTGGAAGTCTCATTTTGATAAACCACGTAAATAGCATATCAAATTTCCCAAAATAAAAGTCTGCTGTACAAAAAGCAAACAATCTCTATATCAGCTCTCTTGGTGGCGCTCATAAAATGGAATCAATTTTTCACTATTCACATTCGTATTTTTATTTTTTTGGCCTCTATAAAAGTTTATGTATAATATTACAAAACCCCCGGCCAAATTTTTTTTAAATTGTATTTAAAAATAGACCGAAAAAAATATTTTTTTTTTTTTTCAAAGTAGCAGCTATGTCATATTTTACAAAATATATGACAGTATTTTTTTTTTTTTTAATGTATGTGAATTATTGGCGATACATTTAATTTTTTTAGGAATATATAATTTTTAGTTATTTTTACTTAGATTCAAAAAAAATTTTTTTACTATCTGAATTTATTCCATTATGTATGTCAAATTGCATTTAGGTAATTCGGATGAATTATTCATTTTTTTTTGGTAATGTTGATCTCTGTTAATAACGTTAATACTATTTAAAACAAATTGAAAACTGCAGTAATTATTTTTTTTTCTTCAGATTATTATGATTTATTAGGTGTAACTTTTGCCCTTATGACAAATGAATATTCTTTGTAGAATCCATACAATCAAAATTATGTGTTCTGTAAAAAAACAACATAATAACATGACAACTCATTTTGTATTCGAGTTGTTGAATTACAAGTCATTCTGGAATTTTTTTTTTACGGACTTTCCATAAAACTGTAGGCGTAAAATATATCACGGTTCAAAATTTACATACATACACACATTTATTTAGATTTAGATTTAAATACAGCAGAGAAACGTGAGGTTCAAAAATATTTTTTCATTGTAGTTTTTTTAAAAACAGATGAAATACTAATTTTTTTTTTTTTTTTTTTTATTTCCAGAGAAACTTTTGTATCTCAACGACTCCTTTACGAAATTAATTACGTATTATTAAAAGAGCAGTTCTGAGAACAGAAACCTTTCTGAGCAATGTTCCGGAAGAATATTAAATTACTTCAGTTTGATATTGCCTATAAAATATAGTTTAGATAATTATGTACGCTGGGATGTGGTGAATAAATTAGTTTTTTCTACTAACAATGCTTAATGTTAAGTAGTGTTATAATTATGTTAGTGTAGCAAAATCATCGAAAGATTTTTAAAAATTATATATTATATCTAATCTATTTTTAATTTCTTCGTAAAACTGTACATAGTATTTTTGCTTACTACATGAGTAGAAATATAATTGTGTATCCGTATATAATTAGAATAGTGACAGAAATAGAGAGAGACTTAAAACAGATATTTCAAGTAATACAATACATGAATATTAAACATTGAATCGTACAAATCTGTTGTAAACTATCTTACAAGAAATAAATCGTAATCCCACACTGCAAAATCATTTTTGTGTCTTATTTTAATCTGTTCTTTATATTTTTATATGTTGTTAGATTAAATTTGTTCTAAATGCAGCAAATAAAACCATTCGACAAGTCACTCAGTCTCATCCGATGGCCATGCCAGAATCCTATAGTTCCCCAAAACTGCACAGATGTTTCCTAACATAGATACAGATAAATTTCAAAATAACATTTTTAAAATCAGAATATACCTGTCGGTCGGGTGGTGATTATCGTTTTAGATAAAGGAAAAAAACAATTCAGACTATAGAAGCAAAGTTAGAAATCTCAAAAGGCTCATAATCATCTAAAGTAATTTGGATAGCAACGCATGGTATGGGTATACAGGGGGCAGAAGACAATGCTAGTAAAGTTTAAAACGATTATAAGCCTTAGTGAAAAAAGAGATTCTAACTGCTTCTAACCTCAATTGTTTTCTTTTTTCTGATTTAAAAAAACCTTTTCTTTATCTCATGGGAGGTGCGCCATAACACAGGAAGGGGTTACAGAAAAAATACAGGAAAAAGTTTAATGAGCTGATACACAATCAATCAATATTAAATAATATAATATTAGGTCCTTACATATGAAATTGGCGTTTTGTATGGGAGGAAACATAAAAGTTTTTTTTTTTTTAAATAATAATATATATTTATTAAATCAAAGTATGTACCATTGCTATCTATGCACTTTTGCCATCTCATAGGTAGTTCATCGATCCCCTTACTAAAAAAACCTTTCGGACGGGAATCAATAAAATCTTTGAAGTCGGTTTGGACTGTCCCATCGGAGTTGAATTTTTTTTTTTCCCTTGCAAGAAGTTATCCAAATTTTCGAAAAAAATAGTAATCTGTTGGGGCAAGGTCCGGAGAGTACGGTGGATGTCTTAGACATTCCAATTGAAGCTCTTCTAATTTGTATATTTATAAAAAAAAAAAAATCAACTTAATGTTCCTCCCATACAAAACGCCAATTTCATATGTAAGGACCTAATTCAAGCTTTTTCACCTTCCCAATTTGCTTCAGGTGGATTAAAACAGTTTTATCACTAACACCGCAGACTGCAGCTAACTCGGACGTTGTAATGCAATAAAGAAATGAGAGGGGATGTGGTGGTGATGCATATAAGTAAAGAAGTTAGATAGGCAGGGTGCATTTTTATGCAATCCCTGAGGGGTTGCACCACCTATTGCATTTCACCAGTTAGCTCAGCGGTAGATCACAAAAGACACATTTATAGAAGTAAAGAACTAGACCAATATATTAAGCAATGCAGTTTGAACCAACCAGGATTATGGATACCTTGAATGAAAGAATATGAGATTTTAAGTACAATATTTATTTAACAAAAGCGACTCTAAATTATTAAAATACAACAAATTAAAACTAGGGAGTAGTGTGTAGTGTGGTGTAAGTGTGCACGTGTTCGACGATGACCGTAGTAAGGTTCTTCTTCTTGATCCGCCGAGGTCTAGTTTCCATCCCGAAGATATAGCGTCATCAAGGGTCATCAGCGGACAGCATTGACACGTTCCTCCAGTCAGCGTGGGAAACCGCGTGGCATTCCAGCATGTGGGGACTCCAGTAGCAGTTGTCCAAAACTCCCAGCTTTGAGGTTAGGTGGCCTCACGTTGTATCAAGATCCAAGTAAAATTGCATTTACGATGATTGTCAATCATCGTGGCAAAGTAAAAAGTATGTTTGATTGATTGATTGATTGAGAAGAATAGAGTAGGAGAAAAAATAAGGAGAAGATAGGAGATAATATGGGATAAAGTATGAGGAAAAGCCCTTTGTAAAAAGAAAGAAATTTTACAAAGTTAGTTTACCGCCAAAGTCAATGTGAAGTTATAGATTTACAAGATTATCAAAAATACTCACGGCCATGCCGGCTTTTCACTAATTGCAAGAGATTTACATCATGCGTGCGCTGTTCACTCGTGTTGAATTCGGAAAGAAGGTGAGCGATCAAAGTTACTCGTGCCTTGACAAATAAGAGTGACGTCAGAGCGTGACAGGACAAAATTTGGGTTGCCATAATAAAAATAATATTTGATTTAAAAAGATTTAAAAAAGTTAGTGATGTTATCTGGACTTGTAAAAATAACATCATCACAACGTGGTTTGCAATAGATCCACTTCCACAATAGCCTTCAATTCTTCATTATCAACTTTGGTCTCCGGCTGTCCACGGGGCTTGTTCTGCAGGTCAAAATTTCCAAAGAACCAAAAACGCACTGTGTTTTCTTTTGCGGCACCGTCGCCATACACATCATTAATCCTTCGAGCCGTTTCTGCAGCACTGGTGCCACGGTGGAACTCATACTCGTAAATAACGCGATATTTCAAGTTTTCCATTTTGTAAACTGAGTGACGCAAAGAAAAAAACAATTGAGGAAAAAACAAATGAATTATAATTTTCGAAACAAAAATACTTGAGTAAATAGCTGTATAAATTTGAATTTGGAATTCCTAACCTAAGAGAAGATATTTGAGATCAAAGTTGCCAGTACGGCAAAACGCCAATTTCATATGTATGGACCTAAAATTAGCTGTAAATAATTTACAAGAGACAACAATAGTAAAATCCACAATTTTATTTAAGAAAATATATTTTTTTTTATTTACAACATACTACACATTTTTCACAAATAAATTTTTGCTGTTGCTAAAACATAAACATTAGTATTATAATTTACAAATATGCACATAAAACATTCCTGTTGAATCAAGATAAAGTAGACCTTATTTCAAGATTATTTTATTTGGCTAACGAAAAATATTCAACAAGCTTTAAAAATAAAATATACCTATATGAAATTAATAACATTCATGCACAATAGTTTGGACTAAGTTTTTGTATCGAAGAGTTTAGTTGCTTTATATTTTATAAACCAAAATATTGATTTAAAAACATTTTTTTTTATTTTCTCACCCATATTCCGTGTTATTTCTCACCCATATGAACAAATATGATTCATTTCAAATTCAAAATTAAATTTAGAGCAAATAACTAAACTTACATACTCAATGTCTTTATTTTTGTTCCCACTTCAGAAAATGAGCCATGTAGTTTTGGGGCATAGCTACAAACTTTTCTATTAGTGACATAAAGATGGAATTTATCAAATACCTACTTATCTATCTCAAAAAGTTTCATCTTTTGCTAAAAGAACACTTAAAAATATAGCGCTCAATTCAAAACAGCAAATTTTTTAGTTTCGCCATTATGACTTGATAAATATAAAATTACATGCATGTATATATTGAGAATAAGGTACGAGTATTTCAAATAATGAAGCAAAACATTTTTACAAAAATGGCACGAATGCAATATTTTTTCCTGCAAAGAAATTTGTTTTTTATTTTTGTGAATAAAATTTGAATAATAATTTTAAAAATTAAATACAGCTCAGTAACAGTAGGTTAATATACTTATAATAATATTTTAGATTACAATCAATTTTAAATATAAGACAGGACTTAAATAACATTATGAATAATATCGTAAATTGGTGATAATTTGTGCGAATGAACACTAAATTAAATAATTTTTAATAGAAACTACGTATAAGTATTTCATATTAGCAAAACATTTTTTTTTCTTAGAACTCGAGGTAAATACATGCTTGGTGTATATTTTTTGTAACAGTTTAATATGCATTATGTGGAAATGAAAAAGTGCTTCCTGTAATCCGATTAATTAAAAAAAAAACTGTAAATATGTGATGTAGGAAGCATCCATTAACACTATGCTGAAAAAATCCATTGGGTTAATGATTAACTTACATAAGTGATTAAATCACAAAGTTAGGTAAAACAAATCTTTCCGTGTTCTCCATTTTGTTTGGGACCGAAATGAGTTTTCTTTTAAAATTATTTAAGGATAAGGAACGAGGGTTTCTCCTTCCAAACTCAAGCTCATTGAGTGCCAAAGATAATTTTTTAATTACATAATATGTAATGTTTATAAATTACGCTACATTCGTATGTAACAATATTGCACATGTTTCGACCTTCGACCAATTAAATCTACACTTTACTTAGGTCTTTGTCAAAGATTCAGCACAAGAAATATAGCACCATAGACAAAAGGCATCAATGAAAATAATTATGTGATAAAAATGGAGTTTTATTTGGGGCATGTTGTTAATGTACCGAAGATTACTAAATTAGAGACTACTTCACCGAAGGGATGCAGAATGGTTTGTATTAAAAAACGGGATTGAAAGCATTCAAATTCACAGTCTTACATGTTCTCTCTAGTTATGCTGGTTGATTTTGATTTATTTTTAAATTTTAGAATTTCCTAAAGCAATATCTTAAATTACAACATTCTAATGAGGATGGTACTTTTTATTCTTCATAAGGGCGAGTTATTAATGCCTAATTTATAAGAAAATAAAAGCCACAAAAGTTTTATACGAAATGGTTTCATAAAGTAATCTAATGTATGTTAAATAGGTATTGGTTTGGCCATGGCGATGATACTCTCTGGTGATAGGCATATTCGACTCCTTTCAAAATTTCCGCCCTCCCGTCATCAGAACCTTTTTTGTCACCCGCCTTTTTCTACAACGCCATCATCTAATTTCCCTCCAAAATCCCCTCTTAACTTAAACCTCAGCATTCCATTCCTATAGTGAAGTAATATGGTGGTGTTTTTTGTTTTGTTGAAATTTGGTGTTCAACAGTAATTCCAGGGATACTTCGTTCCTCCTGGTGGTCCTTCGTAGTCTTCCCCTGCTCCTGTTGAGAGTCCTGCTTCTGGTAAATCCTCTTCTCTTATTGCTGAACCTTGTTCAGACGATAGTTACCAGTCTCATAAGGGCGAAACAGGGTATGAACAAGTTTGAATATGTTATTTAGTGGTGTTTTTCATGATTTATATCATACATATCTTCTGACATTAAAAAAGTTAGACGTTAAACGGTGCACATATAGATTTTGTGATGACATATTTTTTTTAAATACATACCTACATGTTTGGCAACACTGACTGGTTACATGTTTGGCAACACTGACTGGTTAATACATTCATATTGTAAAATATGAAATAAAGATATGCAATTGTAGGAACAATAATTTTGGCTGCGTCTTTTATCAAGTACGTAAAATTTATGTTTTATATTTTGTGCGATAATAAGCTAAAATTAAAATTTCGACCGAGTGATTGTACTTGTTTTTGTATAGCAAGTTTTATAAAGAGCTTTCGTGCCTTATTGCAGATATGGAAAGGAAAGTAAAAGCATTTTGTAAATGAATGACAGGAACTACAGTGAATGCCAAGTTTGGTAATTTATCGTTCCTGAACGTTTTCAGGGCTCGGAGTAACAAGGTGACGTCGGGTGATACAGACACTTTGTAGAATATCCGAAGGCCGACAGTGGCTTCTTGTTGATAGTCCTTTAACAACTTCTTGAGGCAGTAATCTAAAATATTAGCAATTTCTTCTTCGGTGATGCGAGTGGCTAAGGTTTTATGTTGAAGTAACCACTCCTCATTTTGGAAAGATAGCTGAGAAGTTGAAGGTGATGACCCTATAATAAAAATAATGCGGAACATTGATAGACATGGTCTTGATGTACTAATGCAGTGTAAGGATAAGGGAAAGTAGTAGTAGTAGTTTATTAGATGGTGTGCAATTTAATGAAAATGTTAAAAAATCGCCAATTTTTAAATTTTTAAAGTGATTTTACTAAGTTGAATTCAACTGTTTTTTTTTTCGAATAAAATGTAGCGTCATCACAAAAAAATGTAAATCGATATATTTTTCTAAAAATATCTCCCGAAGTATGCATAATATGTATACTCATGGGCGCTAGAGGTTAAAAGAAGATGTTTTATATTTTGTGACTCACAAACACAATGTTTAGTAATTAAATATGAATAACACAGATTACCTTTACTCTGTAAAGTCATCTTAGTGCACATTTTTTATCTTTTCTCTCCATACAATGTAGGGTAATTGAAATATGAGGCAAGATGAGTACTTAAAAACAACAATGTATTGTTTGGATAGAAATAAAACTGAATGCCTACTTTTATTCATACATATTAAGAAATTTCTTATTTTGATTGCTATCATATTGCGGATGCTCATGGTAGACAAAAAAGGGTGAAATATGGATATGTATTTTCACAATGCAAAAATAAAATTCTTACCTGTTGCTACATAACACACGACAGCAGCAACATTGTTTTCATAATTCCACCTTCTCCTTATGGCTACCTTGTAGTCTCCCACGCTACACCCTGTTTCTTCATCTGTTGAAAAAGTTAATTTAGAATTTGTTCGAATTGAATTTACAACTTGATTATAAACGCTGATAATAAGATAAAATTAATCATAATAAAAATATACAAATAACTTTAAAACTGAGTTATACAAATAACTTTAAAACTAAGATTGAAGGATGTCTTACATTCGAATCTGGAGTTGTGTCGATGTGCCCAGACGTGCCACTCCAGTGGAGCGTCTCTGGGCAGGCTAGGCACCACCACGTAGTCGACTATGGCGTTGTTGGTTCTTCTCTCCCACTGGCGGCGGGCCTCGGCGATCAGGGACGGGTGCGTCAGGTAGCATACTGCCTGAACACAAGTATGACAAAGGTTAAATACAAGTCTTAAATTCATTTTGTCTTTTAAAGTGCAATACCGCGTAAGAGGGATACAAATTAACTCTTTGATTGCCTTTACATTTTGGATATTTACATGATTACATTTGGATATTATCATTTCATGAGGTCGCGGGTTCGATTCCCGTAGATTCCCTTCCACCGTCTAAGAGAGCAAAAATCCTCATCTTTAAAATCCTCATAAAATTATTTTTTTTAATTGATAGAGTTCTGGTACCAACCCTTATGTATGGTAGTGAAGCGTGGTGTTGGAAAAAGAACGATGAAAGTAGACTGAATGCAGTTGAAATGCGATCTCTCAGGCGAATGTGTGGTAAGACTATGTATGATAGGTGTACAAAGTACAAATGTCGAAATTAGAGCAGAGTGCAAGGCTGAGATAAGCATTATCGACAAAATTAAGAAAGGTCTTTTACGATGGTTCGGTCATGTAGAGCGAATGGATGATGAAAGAATGGCTAAAAAAATATATGATGCGACTGTGCCTGGATGTAGAAGTCGAGGAAGGCCGAGAAAGACATGGCATGATCAAGTAAAACAAGTGCTTGAAAGTGGGCATGTAAGAAGTCGGAATAATCGACGTGCGTGCATGAGAAGATGTATGAATGTGGAGGAAGCAAGAGAAGTATGCCATGACAGAGTGGTGTGGCGTTCTATCCTCTCTGTCTACCCCTTCGGGGAAATGGCGTGATGGTTAGTTAGTTAGTTAGTAAAAAATGATTGAAATTATTTTTGATTATAAGTTACCTGCACAACATCTCTGATTTGAGTTTTGGAGTCCATGGCGTTGAGAAGTCTCTGAACATGTCGCAGTGCCAGGCGACACTGTACTCTTCCATCATTCTCTGATAAAACCATACTTCCTGGAACCAAGGGTATCTGTCCGGCTAGATTTATAATATCTCCTACCTACAGAGAATGATAATCAAGGTAAGGTAATGAACATTTATTTGTTGTGGTCATTTAGAAAATAATAAATTCCAAAGATAAAGAGGAGAAGGAGAGCCCTATGTCCTAATGTCATGGCTGAAAATTTGTAATTGTAATCAGCAAATGTGAACAATCGCCATAATTGTCAGATAAATTTGCAGCGAAAAATAATATACTATGCCGTGAAAAATAATATACTATGTATGTATAACATATCAGATAGCATACTTATGTGAAAAGAGATCAACTGGTAGATAAATTACAGGAAAAAATATTAAACTGTTGGAGAACTTAAAATGAAAAATATAAACTCTATTTGTTTACTACTTTTTTCAGAAATTCTTAGTCACATTTTATGGTACATACTGTTATATTCTAATAATAACAGATTCCATTTTGAATCTTTTATTATTGTCGCCAAAAACAGCTGTCATCCTGAACTTACTTACAAAGATCTTTTGTGTTGCCATTCCAAACATAGTGTTGACATCATACATAACAATAGATTTAATTCACAACACTAACAGGGAATGTTCTGCGAATTTGACATCACATGTGTAGATGAAGATCAAAATTAACGCTATATAAAACATACAATTATTATTTATTAATTAAAAAATTTAGATAGATACACTTACTCTAACAGCCTGACTGTACGGCCCGATGTTGGCGGGCGCCCAGTGCGATATCCCCTGAACGTGCATTGTGTGCCTCTCATTCTCCAATCTGTCGTAGTCCCCGTCTCTCAGCGGCCACTTGTGGGCGAGGGCTTCCATGATCACGCCCACAGTCTCTGGCAGGGGGCACTCCACACACACCCTGGCCGGGGGGTCGGGGAAGTTCATGGCGCGGACGTACGCCGCGTTAAACAGGGCGTAGTCACTCATTTTACGCACATACAAGGTGACGGCGCACACATGCGTTAGGGAAAGGTCTTTGGACTCGAGAAGATCTAAGAGAATAAAAAATAAACGTGATTATTGATTAATGTAACACAATTTTTCTTAATATATTATATTTTGTCTCATTACACTTTCCTCCACATTCATACATCTCCTCATGCATGCACGCTGATTTTTCTGACTTTTCAATATTTTACCAATAAATTAACCAAGTTGTACTTGATCATGTCAGCGCAATGTCTTTCTCGGCCTTTTTTTTTACTCCTACAGGCACACTCGCATCATTTTCGCTGTTTTATCTTTTAGTTGTTTTAATTATTTTATTATTCATTAGACTATTTTCTTTCTTACTTTGATTTTTATTTACACATATGCATACTAATAATGTTCTGACTTAAACCCCTAGTAAATCTATTTATGTGTGAATACTAATTAAATAAATTAATAAATCATGTTAACTGTTTTCAAATTCTGTATGTATCATTTGAGGAAATAAAATCAAAGCCAGATGGATTTACGATTGCAGATAAAAAGCTATATAAACTGAATTGATTAACTGGTGATTATCGTTATGTGATAGCCGCAAGTCAATCAATCAAATATTTATATTCCCAATCACAGGTTGATAAATCATGGCCCACAAAAATGATTAGATGTTTTGCTAAACGTATCTATTAGGAAATGATATTAATGTGTGAAAAATTCAAATAAAAATACAATAGATCGACAAGTTTACCTACTACAAAGTTTATTCATTGCGTCGTCCATGGAAACATCTGAAGCTGATCCTTCTCCAACTATCCCTCCAATCCAGTGCCAACCCGAAGCATTAGAGAAGATACTCCCGGTATTTTCTATGGCTATCTTCTCACACTCGTACTTTATAGGGCTCGGAGGATTGGACATGTAGGTTTTACTGCTTGTTCGACTTCTCCTGCCCTTTAGATTTTCTTTTTCCATGTCTGTATCCACTGAGAGGCTAGTTTGTCTCTGGTAATTTACTCCAGAATTACTTAAGCTTAACTTTTTACAGCATACTGTTGGATTTCTTTGCGTCCTATTTTCCGTAGTTGTATCTAGATTTTCAATATTGGATACGTTGTTTTCAACAAGAACGGAAGGGCAAGAATAGGTTGTCGGTAAACTGAGTACAGTACCTATTGGATGGTCATCTAAGAGGGGATTCAAAACAACGGATTCCGACATGGATTGTCTTCTTTGCTTAGTTATTTCCGTGTTTTCTAATTCACTTTCGCTCAAGTCCAGGTCACTAAAATCGCTATAGGACGATTCGTTCAAGTCATTTATAAAATCTAATGATGTTTTCACTATGCACGGTGTCAAGTCAGAGTCGGTTGCCTTGGATTCTAAATGGAGCTTTAGTAAATTCATATAGCCCACAGGAGCAATAGGGTCATTAGAATGAACAACTACTTGGGTTTCATCGCTGTAATTACAAAAGAAAAATGTTGGTGAATAATATCAAAGACAAATAGATAAGTGAAAATGTATGAAAACTTACACAATGATTCGTCTTTTGAAAAGTGGACAGTCTAAAGTGAATGTTTCATACTCTCCTCCTTCTCCACAAACATTAAGACCAAATTTATCCCGAGCTCTTAGTAACTGTGTCTGAAGAGATTTTAGAGGATGGCCTAAGGCACTCGGTTCCAATCCAAGAGCTGCAACCTGCATACATAATAATGTAATCATAGGCCGTCGTATATAAAATCTATTGACATTAACATCAAATAAGTAGTTTGTATGTACTTCAAACTGAGTTAAGAATAAGTAATAGTGTGCTTAAACAATAAATTGATCAAATAAAAACGAATGCACTGAATGTATAGGTCAAAGTGTTAACATTATCTAACACGTAGTTGCTGTAATCAACCACCATAGTTAGTTATTTTAAGTAATTATTTTGTTTACATTCGTGATAAATTCAAGGTCAAATATGAATGAATTATAAAAATAGCACTGTGTATTTAATATAAGCGGAAAGATGAGTTGTTCAAAAATATTCGCTAAGCATGAATACAGTAGAATATCAATTATCTAGATTTTCAATTATTTAAAGCATTTAGATATGTATTGGAAAAACATGATTCAATATTTTGAAATAAAAAAAAAAACACTGAAGGTTAATTATTATATGTGTATAATCGTAGTCGTGGGTCTGTCTGTGTTCGATAACCGTCCAAACGGCTTGACGAATTGATGTCATATGTTCTCAGAATATAAATATGTATTTGGTTTAAACGGTGGTTTAAAGCTATGAAAATGATAAGATTTTTGCAAAAAATCAACAAATTGTTGCAATCGTTGACTTTTGATAGCGGGTTAAAAATATTCTAATTATAAATTAATTTATTAAAGTTGTAATAGAAACATTTTTTCACCCATGGCAACAGCTAAACTTATAGATAAACCAAAGCTTATGCTTATTGTAGATCATCTGCCGGGCCAGCTGAAGGAGGAAAAAATTAGGTTCTCTGTACCTTAATAACAATAGCGTAAACTTGGCAGTCTATCATTTCTTGTAGTAATTCAGTTTGGTCTCTTCGCCACAAGTAAGCCAGGGAAACGAGTCCTAGTCGACTGCATCTAAAAAATAAATAAACCTCTTATTTAAATTGCAGAAGTGAAAAAAAATATTGTCAATATAATAAAGTTACAGTAAGATTTTGGACTCATTAGTATTGAGTACTCCTATGTTTGAATCCAACTTTACCACTATTAATAAGATCTATACTTTTAAGTGGATATTTTTACTATGTGAATGCAGGTCTAAAATTTGTATTTTTTTGTTACATAGGAATGTGATAATGTTCTTACATATTTTCTACTCTAACACGCTGATAGTCAGATAGAATGGCACCAACAGCAACACCCTCAATATGTATCTCATTCTGAAAATTAATTGCATTCATTAATTATTACCCGACCAAAAAAACAGCATTTATTTTAAGCAATAAATTTGGTAATATTGACATACGATAAACAAAACAAAACAGGATTATGCCTATATAAAACTTACCTATGTAGGTACATTGTACATGTATATTATATATTTATAGGTGGGCTATTGAAATGATTCAATTGATATGTAGGTACATAATTATAGCGATGACCTCAAATACACCACTTGATTAAACAAATTGCTTTTACGAACTTTTTGGGGATACCTAAATAGGTTGAGTTCGTAATTAATATTTTAGTGTTATTTTGTGCTAGTGTCAGATTTAAGCTGACATGACAGTCAATGTGTTTTTATGTAAACGTTTAAATAGACATTGGTTTATTGTATGCTTTTAAATACGTAAAAAAACAATAACATATATACATAATTAGCTAAATATACAATTTCCTTGAGAGCAAACATACGATAATAACTTACAATCGCGTTTCAAAAATACACATATTTAGCGTGTCTTTTGACAGAAGTTTGACAGACTGCACAGTTTTTCTGAACAAGAAACTGTGTATGTTTTCTGAACAAGAAACTGTCTCATATATAAGTGGGCATTAGGCCGTGTTGTTTGATAATTGGTAAATAATTGTTGAAAAATCTTGCTAATCGAAATTAAAATACAAAAAATGTAAATCATCGCATTTGGTTTTTAACTTATTGATAGTAACAATAAAAAAAATATATACAGGCAATTGAATAATGATTATGTATCTATGCATATTTTATGGTTGAAAGACACACAAATCATAAACTTGTTGAATTTTTTTGTATAAAATTATAATAATCCAACTACGCCTGTAAAATCATTATTCCATTAATAAAGAAAACTTTTCACTCCACCCTCAAAACCACACGGTATCGTGTATCATTATACAAAGGAGAGTGAGGACTTGAGCACATTTGGTGTAATACACAATAACAATATTTTAAACATAAATTGTTAAAAATTTGATTGTTTACATTATAAGTAAGGTCCATCTGAAGGTTGTGGCTTTGGCTTTGGCCACATTTTGCGATTATCAATTATGAAAAACAATCGGTAATTGACAGAACAATAATTTTTTGCAGAATTCGCTAAACGGTTTTATAACATAATATAATAAATATGTTAATATGTACACCTAAATTGAATTAAATAATAAAGACAACGCTTACTTTAACATGTTGTAAGAGTTCAAATAGATCTTCCACTTCGTCATTTTCAGTTTTTTGGTAAAGTCTGCCTTTTTCCAAGGCTTTGTCCTTTGTTGTCCTTCGGTAAGCGGTAATTCCATAGACCTCATGAAATTTTTTATTTAACCACCCAAAAAGCTGGGGAAAGCTAGTAAAAAAAAAAAATAAAGAAAAAGAAATAAAGAAAGAACCCGAGCGAAAAGAAACTATTGGGCCCCATTTCATAAATTTTTTTTTTCTCATAAAATTTTTAATAATCTGAAAACTAAACAAATTTTTAAAAAAAAAAACTTTTTTTTACAAAACCTGATGATGGAAGTTCTGTTTTCCCAAACTAAGTAGTGCTTTTTTAAAAAAAATTTTTAAAAAAAATTTTTTCAGAAGTGATAACCCATGAATATTTCATTTTAATTTTTTTATAAACTTTTTAATATCATTATTAAAAGTTTAAAAAAATTAAAGATTTGGCTTTAAAAAGAAAATTCGCTTTTAATATTTTTGGCCCGGAATTATCCAAATTGGGATTCAAAAATACAAATGAGGGTTCTGGGCCGAACATTATTTCCCACAAGATGAAAACCCAAAAAAAAATTAACCCCCGAGTGGGTTAAATCCCCAGTGCATTTGAATTTATGTAGATAGGTCAATTTTGATGTATGCTTACAAAAAGTATTTTACATTCCACAATCTTCCTTACCGCCCGATACAGCTTTTGAGGTTGAGATCCAATTTATTAAATTACTTAACTTTTTATTTAATCTTAAGATATTTGAATGTAAACGACGATTTTGTTACTACTGGGAACGTATATATTTTTTTATAGTACAAAAGTTATGATACTTTATATAGCGTTGCAATGGAGTAACTTTGGGAATCAATTTATGAAAAAAATATATATTATTATATATTTGAATTAATTTTTTTGATAAAAAATAATACTAAAATCATTATTCAAAGGATATCCCAGAGAAGATTATGTATAAGATAATCCAATCAATTACATTGACGTCTCCGAATAAGTTAATTGAGTCTAAAACTAGAGAATTAGATTTTATTAATAAATAATATGTAATTAAATGAAATCTGTGTACTTTCATGTAAAAAAAACAAATGCATAGCATGCAATATGTTCCAAAAGATATTACCCCAACTTCGGTCTAAGTATTGCTGATGACAAAAAAATTGTAAAAGAATTACATATAACATTATATTACGTACCAATTTCAAACAGGTTAAACTGTTGTATATAAATACATTATGAATAATTAAGTTATGATATTATGGAAGTGCTCATATTTGATAAACCACGTAAATAGCAAACAAAATCCCACCCAAAATAAAAGTCAGTGCTGTACAAAATAGCAAACAATAGCTCTATAATTTTTACAGGCTCTCTTTGGTAGGCGCTCAATAAAATTGAATCAATTTCACTATTCACATTCGTATTTTTTAATTATTTGGCCTCTATAAAAAGTTTATGTATAATAACTTCAAAACCACGCCACCTTGCCAAGATTTTTTTTTAAATTGGACTTTAAAAAAATAGACCGAAAAAAATATACAATTTTTTTTCAAAGTAGGCAGTCTATGCTACAATATTTTACACAATAGATGACAGTAGTTTATTTATAAATGATAATGTGAAATATTGGTCGATAGCATTAAAATTTTTATAGGAATGAAATAATATTTATAGTTATTTTTACTTAGAATTCAAAAATTTACTATCTGAAATTTATTCCCATTATGATATGTCGACATATGCATTTATTTAATATCTGATGAAGTATATTCAATTTTTTTGGTATAATGTTATAACTCTGTTAATAACGATAATACTATTAAAAAGAACAAAATGAAAACTGCAGTAATTATTTAGATGCTCTTCAGAATTAAGAATATTAAAATGTGTAACATTTGCCCCTATAGACAAATAGAATATACATTGAATAAATACCATACAACAAAATTAGTGTTCATGTAAACAGTAATAACATGACAACACATTTTGTATTCGAGTTAGATGAAATACAAGTCATGATCTGGAATTCATTTATACTGACTTTACCATAAACACTGTAAGGGCTAAAATATATCACGGTATCAAATTTAAATATACACACATTATTTATAAAGAAATTTAGATATAAATACAGCAGAGAAAACGAGAGATTCAAAATATAATTACATTATTGTTGTTTTTAAAAAACAGATGGAAAGCCTAATTATGATTTATTTTTTTATTTCCAAGAACACAATAGTATCTCAACGACTTCCTTATACGAAATTAATTACGTATTATTTATAAAAGAGGCAGTCCGTATGAACAAGAAACTCTTTCTGATCACTGTTCCCTGAAGAATAATTCAATTACTTCAGTTTGAATATTGCCTATAACAATATCGTATATAGATAAATAATGATACTGCTTTGGGATGGTGGTGAAAAAATAGAGTTTTTCTACTAACAATGGCTTCAATGATAAAGATATAGATATAATTATTTATTGAGATTCAAAATCAATCGAAAGTATATTTCAAAATTATATATTTCATATCTAATCGTATTTTAATGTTCTTAACTTCGTAAAACTGAGTACATAGTATATATTGCTTACTACATTAAGTAGAAAAATAATTGTTTGTATCCGGTAAATAATTAGAACAGTGACAGAAATAATAGAGAGATCTTAAAACACATAATTCAAGTAATCACAAACATGAATAGATTAACAATGACATCGTACGAAATCAGTATGTAAACAAACATATCTTACAGAAATAACAGACGTAATCCCGCACACTGCAAAATCATTTATTGTGTCTTATTTTTAATCTGTTTCTTCCTATATTTATATGTTGTTAGATTGGGAAATATATGTAGCTAAATGCAGCAATAAAACCATTCGACCCAAGTCATCTCAGAACTCATCCGATGGCCAATTGCCCGAATCCTTGTAGTATCCCCAACAACTGACAACAGAATGAGTATAACCTAACATAGATACAGATAAATTTCCAAAATAACATTTTTAAAATCAGCCAATAAACCATGTCGAGTTCGGCGTGGATATTATCGTTTTTAGAAGCAAGGGAAGCAAAACAATTCAGGACTATATGAAGCCAAAGTTAGAAATCATCAAAAGGCTCATAATCATTCTAAAGTAATATGTTGGATAGGCAACGGCAATGGGTAATGTTATATCCCATGGGGGCAGGAAGACAAGCTAGTCGTATTAAACACCAATTTATAAACCTTAGTGAATAGAAAGATAATCTCAAACAGGCATCTAACGCCTCATCTGTATTTCATTTTTCTATTTGATATAAAAAAACCTTTTCCTTTATCTCATTGAGGAGGTGTCGCGCATAAACACAGGAAGGTGGTTAACAGGAGAAAAAATACAGAAGAAAGTTTTAATGAGGCATGATACACAATCAAACAAGTATTAAATGAATATAATTAGTTAGGGTCCTTACAAAATATGACAATGGCGTATTTGATATAGGGAGGAACATAAAGAATTGTATATTATTTAATATAATCGAATATATTAAATAATCAAAGTATAACCAATTGGGGCTCTAATGCACAAGTGTGCCATCCACAAAGGTAGATTCAAATCTGATCCCCTTACTAAAAACCATTCGTGATCCAGGGAATCAATAAAAATGTTAGAAGTTCGGTTTTGGCGGACTGTCCCAGCGGAGTTGAATTTTTCCCTTGCAAGAAGATTATCCAAATTTTACGAAAAAAATAGTAAAGCTGTATTATCAAGTGGACCTGAGTTAGTAATCGGTGTGGATGGTTTTAGAGACCAATCCAAATTGAAGCTCTTACTAAATTTGTAATAATTAAATTTAAAACAAAAATCAAGACTTAAAGTTCCACAGCCCAATACAAAACGTGCCCAAATTTACAAATGTAAAGGACCTAATATCAAAGCTTATTTTGACCTTCCAATTTTGTGGCTACAGTGTGTAATAGAAAACAGTATATAATCACTAACACCAAGGTCAGACTGGCAGCTAAGCTCGGTAATAACGTTGTATAAGCAATAAAGAATGAGAGGATTTATGTGGATGGTGATGCCATAAAAGTAAAGAAGTTAGATAAGGCATGGGTCCAAATATATGCATCCCCTGAGGGGTGGCATGCCCCACCTATTGCATGACACGCAGTTAGACTCAGCGTAAGATCACAATAGACATCAATATATCGAACGTAAAGAACTAATACCAATATAATGACAGCAATTGCATGTTTGAACCAACCATGAATACTTGATACCATTGAATGAAAATATATGAGAATTTAAAAAGTACAATATAATATATTAACAAAAGGCGACTCAAAATTATTAAAATATGCACCAATTAAAACTATGGGAGTAGTGGGGTAGTATGGTGTACATGAGCACGGTGTACGAGGCTAACGATACCGAGTAAAGGTACTTCTTCTTGATCCCGCCGAGTTCCTAGTTTCCAATCCGCGAAGATGTAAAGCGTCATCCAGGGTCATCAGGCGTACAGCATTAGACAACGTTCCTCCAGATCAGAGCGTGGGAAACCCGCGAGTGCTATTCCCAGCATTGTTGGGGACTTCCATAGGGTTCAGTTGTCCAACAACTCCTACCCAGCTTTTGAGGTTAGTGGCCTCACACGTCGTATCAAGATCCAAGTAAAATTTGCCATTTACTGGTATGATTGACAATCATCGTAGGCAAAGTAAAGAAATGTTTGAATGATTGATTGATTGAGAATAATAGAGGTAGGAGAAAAAATAATGAAGAAGATAGGAGATAAAAATGTGATAAAGTAATGATGAACAAGCCCGTTGTAAAACAGAAAGAAATTATTACAAAGTTAGTTATACCGCCAAAGTCAATGAGAAGTTAATATATTTACAAGAAATCAAAAATACTCACGGAATAGGCCATTGGCCGGCATTTTCGCACAAATTGCAAGAGAGAATTACATCCATGCGTGCGCTGTTCACGCACAAATCGTGTTGAACTTCGGAAAGCAATTGAGAGGTCGATCAAAGTTAACCTCGTAGAGCCTCTGACAAAATAAGAGATGAACGTCAGAAGTCCGTGACAAGTACCAAAATTTGGGTTGGCCATAAAAAAACTAATATTATGATTTAAAAAGATATAAAAAAGGGAATTTATTGAAGTTAATCATGGACTTATGGTAAAAATAACATCCAACGTTGGTTTGCAACAGATCCACTATCCACAATAGACCTCTCAAATTCGTTCATAGAATCAAACTTATTGTCTGCCGCTGTCCACCAGTGGGCTTGTTCTGCAGGTCAAAATTTCCAAAGAACCAAAAACGCACTGAGTGTTTTCTTTTGCGGGCAACCGTCGCCATAACACAATCATTAATCCTTCGAGCCGTTTGCTGCAGCATGGTTGCCACGTAGGGAACTCACACTCGTAAATAACGCGATGTTTTTCAGTTTTATCCTCCATTTTGTAAACTGATTGACGTGCAAAGAAAAAAACAATTGAGGAAAAAACAATGAATTTATAATTTTTCGAAACAAAAATACTTGAGTTAAATATGCTGTATAACATTTGAATATTTGGAATTCCTAACCTAAGAGAAGATATTTGAGATCAAAGTTTCCAGTACGGCAAAAACGCCAATTTCATATGTATATGGAGACCTAAAATTAGCTGTAAATAATTATTACAGAGACTACAACACAATTAAAAAACCACAATTTATTTAAGAAAATGATATTTTTGTATGGGGGGGGGGGGTATACAACATACTACACATTTTTCACAAATAATTTTTGGCTGTTGCTAAAACATAAACATTAGTAATTATGAATTTACAAATATGCACAAAAACGATTCCGTGTTCTGAATCAAGACAAATGTCAGAAAGAGTCCTTATTTCAAGAAAATTATTGTTATTTGGCTAACGAAAAATATTCAACAAGCTTAGAAAAATAAAAATATACTCTATATGAAATTAAATAACATGCATGCAACAATTAGTTTGGACTAAGTTTTTGTATCGTAATGAGTTTAGTTTGCTATTATATTTTATAAACCCAACACATATATTGATTTAATCAAACCCCCCATTTTTTTTTGTATTGTCTCACCCATATTCCTGTTATTTCGCGCCATAATGAACAAATAAGTATTGCCTTTCAAATTCAACAATTAAATTTTAGAGCAAATAACTAAACTTACATAACTCAATGTCTTTATTTTTGTTCCCACTTCAGAAAAATGATGCCATGTAGGTTTGGGGCATAGCTACAAACTTTTACTATTAGTGACATAGAAGATGGTAAATTTATAACAAATACCTACATAGATATAACTCAAAAACAGTTTCCATCTTTGGCTAAAAGAACACTTTAAAAATATAGCGCATCAAATTTCAAAACAGCAAATTTTTAGTAATTCGGCCATTATGACTTGATAAATATAAAATTACATGCATGTATTATATTGAGAATAGGTAGTATACGGAGTATTTCAAAATAATGTGAAGCAAAACATTTTTACCAAAAAAGGCACGAAATGCCAATATTTTTAGTACCTGCAACAGAAATTTGTTTTAAAATATATTTTGTGACAATAATAATTTGAATAATAATTTTTAAAAATTAAATACAGCATTCAAGTACAGTAATGAAACATATATCACTTTTAAATAATATTTAAGATTACAAGTCAATTTTAAATATAAGACAGGACTTACAATAACACCTATGTCAAAAACTCGTGAAAATAGGTGTTAAAAACTTTGAGCGAATCGAACACTAAATTCAAAATAATTTTTGCAATAGAAACTACGGTATAAGAAATTTCATATTAGGCAAAACATTTTAATATATTTATCTTAACTAACTCGAGGTCAAATACATGCTAGGTGTATTATTTTTTGTTAACAGTTTAAATATGCATTATGTGGAATGAAAAAGTGCAACTTCCTGTAATCCTATTAATTAAAAAAAAAACTGTAAATATGTGATGGTATGAAGCATCCATTAACACTATGCTGAAAAAATATCCATTGGGTTAATGAATTAACTTACATAAGTGAAATAAATCACAAGAGAGTTGTAAAACAAATCTTACTTCGTGTGTATCTCCATTTTGTTTATGGACCAAAGAGAAAAGAGTTTTCTTTTAAAATTATTGTAAGGATAAGTGAACGAGGGTTTCTCCTTCCAAACTCAAGCTCATTGAATTGCCAAAGATAAAATTATAATTACATTAAATATATGATAAAGGTTAATAAATTACGCTACATTCGTATGTAACAATATTGCACATGTTTCGCGAAGCCTTTCGACCAATTAAATCTACACTTTACATAGGTCTTTGTCCAAAGTATATTCAGCACAAGAAAATATAGTGCACCATAGACAAAAGGCAGCAATAGAAAAATAAACTATGTGATAAAAATGATATTTGATATGGGTTGCATGATTGTTAATGTACCGAAGATTACTAAATTAGTAGACTACTCAACCGAATGGGATGCAGAATGGACATTGTATTTAAAAAACGGGAGTGAAAGCATTCAAATTCACAGTTCTTACAATGTTTCTCTAAGTTATGCTGGCTTGATTTGATTTTATTTTTATAAATTTTAGAATTTTCCTAAAGCAATATCTTATAATTACAACATTCAAATGCGAGGGATGGTTCATGTTTTATTCATCATAAAGGCGAGTTATTAAATGCCTAATTTATAAAGAAAAATAAAAGCCGACAAAAGTTTTATTACGAAATGTTATTCATAAAGTAATCTCATGTATGTTATAATAGGTATTGGATTTGGCCATGGCGATGATACTCCTCTAGTGTGATGCATGGCATATTCGACTACGCTCCTTTTCAAAATTTCCGCCCCTCGACCCGTCATCAGAACCTTTTTTGTCACCCGCCTTTTTACGACAACGCCATCATCTAGTTTCCCTCCTAAATCCCCTCTTAAACTTAAACCTCGAGCATTCCATTCCTTATAGTTGTAAGTAATATGGTGGTGTTTTTTGTTTTGTTGAAATTTTGTGTTCAACAGAAAATAACCTTTCCAGGGATACTTCGTCTTCCTCCTGGTGGGTCCTTCGTAGAGTCTTCCCCTGCTCCATGTTGAGAGTGCCTGCTTCTGGGTAAATCCTCTTCTCTTATTGCTGAACCTTGTTCAGACGACTATAGTTACTAAGTCTCATAAGGGCGAAACCAGGTATGAACAAGTTTGAATATGATCAATTTAGTGGTGTTTTATTTCATGATTTATATCATACATATCTCTAGACATTAAAAAAGTTAGACGTTTGAAAACGGACTTGCACATATAGTTTTTGTGATGACATATTTTTTTTTAAATACATACCTACAAGTGTTTGGCATACACTGGACTTGGTTACATGTTTGGCAACACTGACTGGTTTATAACATTCATATTGTACAAATATGAAATAAAAGATAATGCAATTGTAGGAACAAATAAATTTGGCTGCGTCTTTTATCAAGTACGTAAAAATTTAATGTTTTAAATTTTGTTGGCGATTTAATAAGCTAAAATTAAAAATTCGACGAGAGATATGTTGAACAATGTTTTATGTATATAGCAAGTTCTATAAAGAGTCTTTCGTGCACTTAATGCAGATATGGATAAGGAAAAGTAAAAGCATTTTTGTAAAATGGAAATGACAGGGTAACTACAGTGAATGCCAAGTCTTGCGTATAAGATATATCTTTCCTGAACGTTTTTCAGGGCTCGGAGATTTAATCTAGGTGACGGTCGGGTGGATACAGACTACTTTGTAGAATAGAAACCGAAGAGCCGACAGTGGCTTCTTGTTGATAGTCCTTAACAACTTCTGTGAGGCAGTAAATCTAAAATATTAGCAAATTTCATCTTCGGTGATGTCGAAGTGGCTAAATGTTTTAGGTTGAAGTAAGCCACTCCTCATTTTGTGAAAGATAGCTGAGAGAAGTTGAAGGTGATGACCCTATAATAAAAATAATGCGGAACATTCGATAGACTGGGTCTTGATGTACTAATGAGCAGTGTAAGGGATAAGGGAAGTAGTAGTAAAGTAGTTTATTAGATGTAGTGCAATTTAATTGAAAATTGTATAAAAATCGGCGCCAATTTTTAAATTTTTTAAAAGTGATTTTACTAAGTTGAATTCAAACTGTTATATTTATTTCGAATAAAATTTTAGCGTCGAACACAAAAAATTGTAAAAAATCGATATATTTTTCCTAAAATATCTCCCCGAAGTATGCAAAATAAGATATACTCGATGCGGGCGTAAGAGGTTTAAAAGAAGATGTTTTTTAATTTTGAGACTCACAAACACTATGTTTACGTAATTAAATAGAATAACACCAAGAATTACCTTTACTCTGTAAATTACATCATTATGCACAATATTTTAACTATTTCTCTCCAAACAATGTAGCGGTAATTGTAAAATATGTCAGCAAGATGAGTACTAAAAACAACAATGTATTGTTTGATAGAAAGAAAAACTGAATCCGACAACTTTTATTCATACATATTAAGAAATTTTACTATATGATTGCTATCATATTAGGCCATGCCAGCCTGGATAAATCAAAAAAGGGTGAAATAAGGATATGTATTTTCACAATAGGCAAATACTAAAATTCTTACCTGATTTGCACATAACACAACTACAGACAGCCAACCCATGGAGTTTCATAATTCCAGCCTTCTCCTTATGGCTACCTCCTTGAAGGTCTCCGCACGCTACAACCCTGTTTCTTCATCTGTGTTGAAAAAGTTTAATTTAAGAAATTTGTTCTAATATGAATTTACAACTTGACTTATAAACGCTGATAATAAGATAAAAATAATCATAATATAAAAATATACAAATATCCCAAGCTTAAAAACTGATGAATATCAAATTACTTAAAAAACTAGAGATTGAAGGATTCTTACATTCGAATCTTGGAATTGTGCATATGAGCACGTCCGAAGATGCCACACCAGTGGAAGGCGTCTCTGGGCACCAGTGCAATGCACCACCACGTAGGTCCTAGCCTATGGCGTTGTTTGGTTCTCTCACACACTCAAGGCGGCGGTCGCTCGTGGCGATCAGTGAGACGGGTTCGTTCAAGTAGCATACTGGCCTGAACACAAGTATGAACAAACGGTTAAAATACAAGTCTTTAAATTCATTTTGTGTCATTTAAAGTGCAATACCGGCGTTTAAGAAGGATACAAATTAACTCATTGATTGCCTTACATTTTGATATTTACATGATTACATATTGGATATTACAAATTCATGAAGGTCGCGGGGTTCGAAGTCCTCTTAGATTCCCTTCCAACACCTTCTATAGTGAGCAAAAATCCCCATCTATAAAAACCTCAATCTAAATTATATTATTTATAAATGATATAGATGTACTGGTACCAACGCCCTTAGGATATGGTAGTTGAAGCGTGGTGTATGGAAGAAAGAACGATGAAAGATAGACTGAATGCAGATAGAAATTCTGATCTCACCGACAGGCGAATTGTGTGGTAAGAACTATTATGATAGGTGTACAAAGAACAAATTTCGAAATTAATGAGGGCAGTAGTAGTCAAGGTCTGAGATAATGCATTAAATCCGACAAAAATTAAGGAAAGGTCTTTTACGATAGGTTTCGGTCATTTCAGTCGAATCGATGATGAACGAAAGGCTAAAAAAAGTAAATGGAATTGCGACTAGTAGGCCTCTGGGATGTAGAAGTCGAAGGAAAGGCCGATAAAGACATGAGGAAAATTAACAAGGTAAAACAAGTGCTTAGTAAAGTGGGCATGACAGAAGTCCGGAATAATCGACGTGCGTGCATGAGAAGGATGTATTGAAATGAGTGAAGGAAGCAAGAGAATGATGCCATGACAGAGTGGAGTGTGCGTACTATCCTCACAGTCTACCCCTTCGGGAATATGGCGTGATGGTTAGTTAAGTTTATTAGGTAACAAAGATATGAAACAATTTTTGATTATAAGTTACCGTTGCAGCAATCAACACTGATTATGGATTTTGGAGTCCATGGGCGATGATAAGTACTCACTAGAACAATGTCGCAGCTGCAAAGGCGACATCATGTAACTTCATTCCATCTATTACTCTGATAAAAAACATACTTCCAATCTGGAACCAATGGTATCTGTCCGGCTAGATTTATAATAACTCCTACCTACCGAGACGATGATATAATCAAGATAAGGTAAAGAACATTTATATTTGTTTTGGACATATAGAAAAAAATAAATTCCCAAAGATAATAGAGTAGAAGAGAGAGCCCAAGATGTACCTAAATGTCAGTGTCTGAAAATTAGGTATAGCTAATCAGCAAAATGTGAACAAGTCGCCAAATAATTGTTCCAGATCAATTTTGACAGCGAAAAATAATATACTATGGCCGTGAAACATAATATACTCTGTAGTGAAAGATAATCATATCAGATAGCATACTTATTAGTGAAATAGAGATCAAACTGGGTAGATAAATTACAGGAAAAAATAGGAATACTGTTGTGAGAACATAAAATGTACAAATATAAACACTATTAGTTTACTACATTTTTGCAGAAATTCTTAAGGTCAGCATTTTTATGGTCAAGTAAGTGATAATATTCTTAATAATCAACAGAATTCCATTTTGAATTCAATTTTATTATTGTCGGCCAAAAACAGCTGTCATCCTGAACTTAACTTATCAAAGATCTGTTTGTGTTGACCATTCCAAACATAGATTGACAATCATACATAACAATCTAGAACTTTAATTCAAAAAACCCAAACAGGGAATAGTTCCCTTGTCGAATTTGACATCACATGATGTACATGATTGAAGATCAAAATTAACGGCTATGATAAAACATACAATTATTATTATATTAAGTAATAAAAAATAGATAAATAGATACACTTAACTCTAGACAGCCTGACTGTACGGCCGATATGTCTTGGCGGTCGGCCCAGGTTCGATAACCCCGAACGTGCATTGTGTGCCTCTCATTCTCTACATCTAGTCCGTAGTCCGACCGCTCTCAGCAAGCCGGCCGACCTTGTGGGACGAGGGCTTCCATTATCACGTCCCACAGTCTCTGCCTGGGTGGCACTCCACACACACACACCCAGGCGGGTGGTCGGGGAAGATCAATGTGCGTCGTACGTACGCCCGTTAAAACATGGCGTTAAGGGTCACGTCATTTTAACGCACATACAATTTGGTGACGGCGCACACAGCAAGCGTTAGGGAAGAAGGTTCTTTGGACACGAGAATGAACCTAAGAGAAATAAAAAATAAACGTGAATTAAATGATTAATGTAACAACAATTTTTCTATTAATATATTATATATTAGTCTCAATAGCACTTACCTCGCACATTTCATAACACTATCTCCTCAAGGCAGGCAAACGGCTAGATGTTTCTGACTTATCATAATTTTACCAATAAATTAACCAGTATTGTAGCTTGTATCAATGTCAAGCGCAATGTCTTTCCACGGCCTTTTTAACACTCCTACAGGTCACTCTCTCTCATCATTTTACGCTGTTTTAATTCTATTATTTTGTTTTAAATATTTTTATTAATTCATTAGACTATTAGTATCTTATCTTTACTTTATCGTATTATATACACATAAGCATACTAATGAAATGTTCTGACTTATAAACCCCGTAGAAAATCTATTATGTGTGAATACTAATTAAATAAATAATCAGTAAATCATGTTAACAAGTAATTCAAAATTCTGTATGTATCCATTTTGAGGTAACACGAAATCAAAGCCATGATGTATTTACGATATGCAGATAAAAAAGCTATTAGAAAGCCTGACTTGATTAACTGTTATGCATATCGTTATGTGATAAAGCCAAGTCCAATCACTCAAAATATATATATTCCCATCACAGGTTGATAGATAATCATAAGGCCCCACAAAAATATGATTAGATGTTTTGCTAAATCGATATCTATTAAGAAAATGATATTAATATGTGAAATATATCAAATACCAACATACAATAGATGCGACAATTTTTACCTACTACAAAGTTTAGTTCATTTGCTACGTACCAATGTACAACATCTGAAAGCTTTAACCATCTCACTAACTATCCCTAACGCAGATCGCAGTTGCCAAACCCGAAGCATTATGAGAAGATACTCCCGGAAATTAACTATGCACAATCTTATTCTCACACTCGTACTATTATAGGGCCACGGATGATTGGACCTGTATGATTTATGGCTTGTATCGACTTCTCCTGCCCTTTTTTAGATTTATCTGATTTTACCATGTCTGTATCCACTGAGGGGGCGGGGGGGGGGGGGGGGGGGGGGGGGGGGGGGGAGGCTAGTTATGTCCTCTGGTACTTTACTCCAGGAATAAGTAAGATCTCTTGTAATTTACTTTATAACAGCATAAGCTGTAACTTTTTAACAGGGTCAAACAGATAAGGTATTTCTTTGCGTCTTATTTTCCGTAGTTGTAAGCTAAGATATTCCATATTGGTATACGTTTTTTCAACAAGAACGGAAGGTGCCAAGAATAATGAGGTTGTCGTAAAATCTGAGTGAACACATTACCTTTAGGATAGGTCCGATCTAGAGTAGTGGATTCAAAAACAACGGAATACCGACATGGTATTGTCTTCATTGCTTAGATTATTATCCGTGTTTTCCTCTAATTCACCTTTCGCTCAAGACGGTCAGTCCAGGTCACTAAAATCGCTATCAGGACGATTCGTATCAAGTCCATTTTAATAAAATCTAATGATGTTTATCACTAATGCACTGTGTTCAAGAGACATGATGTCCATAAGTCATGTAATCTAAATGGGAGGCTTAAGTAAATTCCATAATAGCCACACAGGAGCAATAGGGTCATATATAATGAACAACTACTTGTGATTTTAGTATTATACAATCGGCTGTAATTATCAAAAGAAAAATGTTTGTGAACATAATATCAAAGACACATAGATATTCTCAAAAGGTGAATAAAATCATAGTTAATATAGAAGTGAAAATGTATGAAAAACATACACAATGATTCTTTCTTTTTTGAAAAGTGGGACGAGTCTAATGTGAATAGATTCATACTCTCCTCCATCTCCACAAACATTAAGACGCAAAATATATCCCGAGCTCTTTAGTGAACTGTGTCTGAAGAAGATTTTAGAGGAATAGTCCTAAGGCACTCGGTTCCAATCCAAGAGCAGGGGGGGCAACCTGCATAGCATACATAGTAATAATGTAAACAATAAGCCGTCTATATAAACATCTATTGACATTAAACATCAAATAATTAGTTTTAAAGTACGATCAAGACTGAGTTAAGAATAAGAAATAGTGTTTCTTAAACAACATAAAATTGATCAAATAAAAACGATTGTCACTTAATGTATGAGGTCACAGATTTTAACATTATCATAACAGCGTAGTTGCTGAATCAACCACCATAGTTATATTTAACGTAATTATTTTGTTTACATTCGTGATAAAATTCAAAGGTCAAATATGAATTAATTATAAAGAAGAAGCACTGTTGATTTAAAATATAATCGCAAAGCATTAGTAAGATACCAAACAAATATTCGCATAAGCATAGCATACAGTCGAAATACACTTATCTCTATACTTGTCATATTATTCAAAGCATATAGATATGAAATTGGAAACACATGTTATACAATATATAAGAAATTAAAAAAAAACACTGACTGGATAACTAAATAAAATGTGTATACATCGTAGTACTTTGTGGTCTGTACATGTGATACTAATACCACCTTCCAAAACAGTCATGAACGAATGATTGACATAAGTTCTCAGAAATATAAAAAAGATCTTATATGGTTGAATCAACGTGATTTACAAGCTATGAAAAATGTATAAAGATTTTAATGGCACAGGAAATCAACAAAAATGTAGTGCAATCGTTTGACATTAGCTAGTGCTGGTTTTACACAAATATTCTAATATCGAACATTAATTTATTAAAGTTGAAGCAAGCAACACATTTTTTGCCACTCCATGGCAACAGCTAACATTACAATATAAGCCAAATGCTTATAATGCTTAATTGTTAATATCATAAACGAGACTTTGCCCGGTGCCACCTGAAGAGTAGTGAAAAAATAAGGGTACTCACACTATGTACCATAAAACAGCAATCGCCGTTAAACAGAGGCAACTATCCTAACTGTAGTAATATCAAGTTTGGTACACATTTCGGCCACAATGTACGCCGGGAAATGAACGAAGTCCTAGACGACAGCAATCTAAAATAGAATAAAACCATCTTTAATTTAAATTTGCAAAATTGGAAAAAATATTGTCATTATAGATAAATTTAGCGACGTAAGAGATTATGGACTCCATTAGTATTAAGTACTCCTCATGTTTGAAATCCAACTTTTACTGGGGGTACGCAACATATAATAATCTCTACTAGCAATAAAGTGGATATATATTAGTCAATGTGAATGCAGGACTACAACTAATTGTATTAATTTGTTACACAAAGGAATGTGAAAATGATCTTAACATTACATTTACTCACTCTAACACGCAGATACTACATCCTCTGGTATCATATAGAATGGCACCACACAGCAACAACCCTCAATATGTATGCTCATACATGAAAATTAATTGCTATTACATCATAAATAAAAACCTGCGAATCTCATAATAAACAGCATTTAACTTTAAAAGCAAACCAATTTGTACATCTATGACACTACGATAAACCAAGAGCAAAACTGGATACATAGCCTATATAAAACTTACCTATGTAAAGGTACATAGTACATGTAATAATGATTACATTATAGGATTCAAGCTATTGAAATGATTTTCAATTGATATTTATGTACATAATTATAGCTGAAGAACGCTCAAATACAACCACAATGATTAAGAACACTAGCTTTAAAACTACCTATTGAGGATAGATACCTAAATATACATGAGTAATGCGTATTAAAATAATTGTAGTGTATATTTTCAAAATATAATTTATCATCTAAGTGACCGTGTTGTATAGATACTTGTAAACAATACTAGTGTTGAAAATCTGCCTCAGAGTCGAAAATTAAAATACAAAATACTAAAATATATATACAAACAGCAATATGAATTTTAACTTAATGAAACATAACAATAAAAAAATATGATATACTAGTTCAATTTGACAAATGATTTCATGTTAATCACTTCGAAATTTTAAAGTTTGAAAGACACACAAAATCGATAAACTATTTATGAATTTATAAAGATAAAATTATACAAATCAACTAGCGCCAGTAAAAACATTAATTCCATCAATAAAAGAAAACTATTATCACTCGCACGCCTCAAAGCCACACGGAATCGTGTAACGATCATTAATACTAAGGAGAGTGATGACTATGAGCACATTTAGGTGAAATAACACAATTACAAATATTTTAAACATAAAATGTTACGAGAATTTGATTTTTAACATAATAAGTAAGGTCCATCTGAAGGAATAGTTTCATATAGGCAAAGTGCCCACATTTTGTCGATAATACAATTATACAACAATCGGTAATTGACAGACACAATAAATTATTTTGCAGAAATCGCTAAACGGGGTATTATAACCTAAATTGTAATTAACTATGTTAAAATGTACACCTACAATATAATATAAATATAGAAGACATCCAGCCAACGCTTAACTAAAAGCATGATTACCGAGAGTATTCAAAATAGATCTTCCACATCGTCATTAATTCATTTTTTTGGTAAAGACTGCCGTTATTATTGTTTGTTTGGGGTTGGGTTTTTATATTTTTTTGTGGCAACTTGATTCCAAGGCATGTCCTTTGGTTGTTCCCTTCGGTAAAGCGGTATATATCCATAGCCTCTTGCGATAATGCTAGAGCCCCTGTTGTCGCGACAGTATTTGGTACAATGTAAGCTGTCCAGTTCATCTAGAATAAAATATGAATCAAGACTTCTCTTATATGAAAGGAATATATAATTTATTGCAAATCTAAAATATTATTTATTTAACCACCTCAAACCGCTAAGATGGAAAGCTAGTATAATAAAAAGAAATAAAGAAGAAAGATGATCAAGAAATAAGTAAACCCCTCGAGAACAGAAGAAAGAAACTAATTGGCATCCTATCTACATAATTTAGTTTTCTCATAAACAGTTTGCAATAACATCTAGAAAACCTAAAACCATTAAAAAAAAACAACTATATTTCTAACAACTTACACCTGATGATGGAAAAGTTCTGTTTTACCGAAACTAAGGTTAGTGCTTAAAATAAATTCAAAGTTAAATAGACAAAGGTTTTTTAATTAATAATAAGTAATGTGTAAATAAATATATTAACCCATCATGCAGGAGATAGCTGATACAGTTTCAAAACAGTCCCAAAATAATTATTATAAATGTTTTTTATTTGCCGTATTTTTCGTATGCCAGTTATTCCAAATCTATTTATTTGAGAATATTACACAAATAACAAAACTATAAGTATCAATAAAAAATGTACTGTAATCCTTAATACTTAATGCACTTGCTTTTTCCTTTATCCCAACATCAGTCGCATCATGGGTCGCCCTATCGGCTTGACCCCATGTCTATTTGTAGTAAGGAAAAACAGAGTTAACCAAATTACTAAAAGATTCCACGCACATACCTACTAGATAAGTGTATGCCTGCATATTGGCACTGATAAAATTAATTAAGTGAAGCGTTGCCATTCTTATGTTGGCTTACTAATGGTTTGTATGCAGATTATTTGCTTTTATCACTAAAGTATATACGTGGCATGTGTATGACTGCCTTAAGTAGATTTAAAATAAATTATCTTTTATATCATTACTATAAGATAAATATATAATAATGGAAACCTAGTAGGTGGTATGAAAATATGAATTATTGATTTCATCCCAAGTTGGTTGGACTGTCCAATAGTAAGGCATCATCGGTAGAGACCGACTAACAATCTCCATAATGTATCTTACCTGATTAAGGCAATGAGACGAAATATACGTTTAATGTTCTCATCATGTTTGGCATAAACGTCTCACCTTATTCCTAATGCATTTCACAGAAAAAAAGTTTTACGTGAATATTGTACAGTTTTAAAATAATTAAAATTTTCTGGAAAATACATCTAAGAGGTGAAAACATAACATGTTATGAATGAGAAATTATCTTAGAAAGTTGACCTCATATGTTGTTCACTAACTTCAGTAGTTTAGATTCCATAGAACAAGCAGAACCTTGTTTACGCCATTTACAAAACGATTATGATAAAAGAATAGTTAAAATACCATTCAGAGTGCCTGATAGGTTTAAGACCCAAGTGATATAATTTTCAAAGGCCCACAATTATTATGCTAGCAAAGTGTTGAATTAAAAAAGATTCAAAAGAAATAGTATTAGGGATACTGAGTATTTACAAGCTATTATTATGGTCCACACTTTGAAAGAAAATCAACATATTCCTCTGTAATTGTTAGTGTGTGTTTAATGGTATAATTACTACTCGATCTTATAAAATCCTACAAAATAAACTAAATTGACGAATTAAAAAAATTTATTGAAGTGTATGAGAGAAGAATAAACAATTAAAAGACAAGGTGGTGAGCGAAAAAAATACCTCTGCCACTGTGTTGAATATTAGCCAAAGCAACAATCGTGTGACCGAGCATGTCTACACACTGCATCAATATAAACCACCTGTCATTATCCAACCACTTATTAAATCCCACGACCCTCATATTTTGATTAATGAGTTACTACGATACAGACAATATAAAACAAAGATAACAACAATGCGAACACCCTTGCGCAAAAGACATAAGAAAGATCATTAATTATAGAGATGGCTCTAAACAAAACACTCTTTACGATGTTGATGGAAAATGAAGAAAACAACACGAAAAACTATTAAACAACGCTTAACCATAGTTAACAAAGATCGTTAACGAGCGCAGTACACGAAAACCACCGCCTATACTACTAGAATACGCGTTTCTGAAAGAAAAACGCAAATATTAATAAAGTTATATTTTATGACTATGACTGCCAACTGACAAAACGTCACTATATCTCAGTGTCAGATTTGGCTAAAATAGAGCTGACACACAATTATAAGTAGATTTATAACACCTAAATAATTAAGCCTTATTCATAGACGATTTTTATATTATTATTATCCATATTAAATTGTTAAACACTGATAAAACATAAAATTTCAATATATTATCTAAAAAATACGGTTATGAATATAGTAAAATACTATACTTCGAGAAAATATAAATGACTAGAAAGACTTTATTGATGATACTTAGTCACATGCGACATATCATAACGAGTAACAGACTCATGAAATGAAGTTTCTATTCCTCTTTCGAGTCGGTAGGTAAAAACAGGAAACCTACTATCGTTGTAATGATTACGAACACGAAGCCATGCGTAAATAAGCTCATATGATAGTGGCGGCATTAAAATTTTAAACTTTATGGGTTTAAATTTGTGTGTTATATTATTTGAATTAGTAATGAAATTAATTTATCGAATCATAATGAAATGAAGTGAAAATATTAATCTTCAAATATAAAATGAGAGTATATCCCCCAATAAAGGATTTCCCCAAAAAACAATGTATCATAAGATTTGAAATTTTTGAAAAGCATCTGTGCGCAAATCCACAATAGAGTATAAGGAGCAGCTTCTGTAGAAAAGTTTGTCCAATCGCCCTTTTCAAATTTATTGACGTGGCCGCCGCGGAACATCTGGAATCTGGATATTTTGGTGTAAACGAATATATTGATAGCGGCCTATCAGTAATAAATGTGTGGACGTCACCAAAAAACGTCAATTTCTAGAAGTGAAAATGTGGACTCTGTAATTAATTCAACATGTGTATTGGTCCAGACAGACATTACCGATGGTGTTCGCAAATGGCGAAGATCGAGTATGGACCAATCACCAATGGTCATGGAATCCCAGGGATCTAATGTCTCTGGACGACGAAACTGGTATGTCGGCCGATAATAAGATAGTTTTGAACAAAATACCCGCCTAATGTCCATTTATATAAATGTTCCATATAGTTTAATATTTAGCCTCATAAGTGAATTTACATCTCCAGACAGGCGCGTCCTCCATTTTGTCGGTGGCTGATGATGGGCTGAGTGTCATGTGGCCATATGTTATTTGAGTTATTGGAGTGTTTGACACAAGTTATTTGCATTCCCCATTCACATGTAATCTGTAATAAAAATTTTGTCAATCTGAAAAGTGGAACTGACAAACGATCGTTCACCATGCCCTATCGTGTTAAGTCCTGAACCTGACTGGAGTCCTATTCATGCATGGTTTGGTTATGGTTATTAAGAGCTATCATGTTAATTGCTCGTCTGCGACTTTTAATTAGACTTAACGAAAAAAATCTTAATGTTTAAGTAAGTAAAGCACTTACTTAAAGTAGATGCCTTTTTTACTCCCATGCTATTCACTTCACAACCAGGAAAATTATATGTATTAACATATGTATTCCTGTCACCTCGTTTTCATTATAGGCTGATGTTAGGCAGGAGAGTGTATTACAACCATTTTTAAAGTGAGCGATTTTTTCATGGCTTTTCCAATGGCTAGCCAAAAGCATTGTCAATTTAAACTCTAGAAATATCTCAGAGTCAAAAGATGAATCCTGCATACGCGGTAGAGTAAGGGCAATGAGTGTAAATGAATAAGACTGGCTCCTTTAACAGGAAAGGGGCCAAACCAAGTCCTGAGGGAATAACTAATTAGCTACATCCTTCTAATTCAGCATTGACTATTTCAAGGTTGTAATGTTTACTAAAATTAACCGCCGCCACCAGGACAATTTGGCATATAGGGCAGCCAATTCAGTATTAGGGTCCTAATAAAAGCACTGATCTAATAAGATTCTTATTTCTACTGGTCTCTACGAGCTCAACTTAAGCATTGGAAATATTTATGATATGTGGCTCACTTTGAAAGATCCCATCCTCCAACCATTTACATGTAATCAAGATAGTATGTTATTAATAATCTTCACATAAATAGTTGAAATATTTAATAAGTAGTTTTTACACGTGATAACGGGGTCAGAATAACATATTCAGTGATGGAATAAATAGTCATATCCTGATAATAACTACATAGACTCGGGTTAAATGATGAAACCCAAGACAATTAATGCGCGTGTTAGAATTGGTGGCTCAAGATTAGTACTATTTACTATACCTTTTCAGTAGTCCATGGTTAAAACTCAATAATTAATAAACTACATAAAAAGCCATATATTATTTGATCAATATTTAAGTTTGAATCATAGGGCCAGGCCAACATTTAAGAAATCATGAATCATGAACGTTAATTAAGAAAGTAACCCTTCAATTTCCATGAAATGTAGTAAATGCATACCATTAACAGTGGGTGTTTCATTTCCCTAAACACCATAAACTACATATCACGCCAACACCTGTCCACATGAGGGGACCAGTCAACCCGACTTATAATCATTATTCAAAAATACACTGAACTGAGAGCAATAGTGCCCTGTCACCCATATACTATATGCTGATAAGAGGCAAAAAGTGAAATCAATACCTTAATAGATGTTGGAATTCTATATTCCCCACAAATAATCTACAACACACTTTGACTATAATTTTAGAGAGATCGAATAGTGGAATTAACAATATGTTGTTCAATACATTCATTGCTAATTTTGTTTTTTTTGTTTTAGATTTTCATCTTGTAAAATCATCATAGTCATAATCAACCCTCGTATCTGTGAACCTAAAAGTAATTTCTAAGTCAATATCAATATCATAGTGAAAAAAGTTTTTCCTCCTTTTGAAACATTCTTTACTAATAAAATTATAGCTATAATTCAAGTTTTTAAAGAAGAGACGGTGGGTTTGTCAATCCTGAACCGTAGTGATCGACTCCTCACTCCTCCTCCAATTGTAGTATTCTGAATTTTCCACCCTGGAAATTTAACATATAAAAGCGATGAATATTTTCACGCGTTCAGACATCAATCAGAAGTGTGTTGTATTGGTCCTTATTATTTAAAGTATTTATTCTTAACAGGAGATAAAAATATTATATCAAATAGCTTCATCATAAATAAATCACTACTAAATCATAGTACCTGTCAATATTTTTATTACACTAAGAAACGAATAATAATAATAAGAATGAACACATGTATAATCACAATTATGGATCTTTAATTATTGTTGCCTAAACACAAGCTGTCATCCTGAGCTTAACTTACACAGAGATTGGTGTTTGCAATACCAAACGATAGAGTGTGACATACACACATAACAAATATTTAAAAATCATTGCTGTGGTGCTTAATTCCAGGGAAGAAATTGAGGACTAAAAGTACAGTTTTATGGAGACAAAGGCCACAAGTCACGTAACAGTCATATTCAACAAACTAGCAACAGTAATGTACCTAACATGGTATTTAATATTAATAATTCAACCGTATATATATATAGAATATAAAATTATAATAATCACTAATGAGCCCGCAGTAGTCCAAAACGCACCATCAAACATAACAAAAGAACAATATTAGAACAAATATAAATAATCATTGATCTACATAGCACAAATTAATTTATTAATACAAATATATACACGGCGTGAACAGAATGTAATGAATAAGAATATCGAGTATTATAATTAAACACAACGCATAACATCCGCACTAGAGCACTGAACCCGGGTGATCTCAGCTTGGTGAGGCCCACTCATTGACTTTTGCTCTAGATCCAATTCAATTGGGCGAGCCGGCTTGTATCCCTGTGAACGAATGTCAGAGGTAACCAATATCCAGACGGAGAAGATCCGCTGGTGTCTGAGACTACCAGTGCTCCGTATGTGCCCAGGAGAGACTGAGGCCCCCCGTAGGAACCCGCAAGAAGGCCGGACCTGATCTCCGACCGCGCCCTGCTCGTGTGGTCTCCTACGGTGGACATCGCCGACGTCAAGTGTTAGTATCACGCCATTTACCACTCGATACAAACTATTTCACTTTCAGCCAATCAAGTTCCATAAATCTTCGGATAAAACTTTTCACAGGCGGGCAAAGTTTTAGTTTACATATCGCTGTGCAAGCAGGTTTCCTGCAAGGCATCGGACCCTCCCAAAAATTAATTAATATATTAAATGACAAAGAACGAACATATATCGACGCCTCCTACGTATAAATATCCGTAACCCAACAAAATGCGATTTTATAGGAGGAGCATTAAAATAATTTCGTTCATATGCATTGATTGTAGATACGACAATTACGCTCCCGCGAAAAAAAGCCTTATTATTGGCAAAATATTTTTTTTGTTTTGGTAGAATTAAAGGATATAGTTTAAAAAAAGCAGACGAAATCCACCAAAAAATTCAAATCGATACGATTTGTGGGTTACGATATTATACGTAGGAGGCATCAATATCAAGCACATATATCTAATGTACAAAACGTCGATATATCTAATGTACAAAATTTACAAATTTCAAAATTAGAGCAGAGTGCAAGGCTGAGATAAAGCATTATGACAAAATTAAGAAAGGCCTTTTAACAATGGTTTGGTCATGTGGAGCAAATGATGATGAAAGAACGGCTAAAAAAATAAATGATAGCGACTGGTGGCCTGGATGTAGAATGTCCGCGGAAGGCCGAGAAAGACATGGCATGTGAAAGTGGCTCAAGTGAAAAGTCAGAATAATCGAGCGTATGTTGCATTGAAAGATGTAGAGGAATGTAGAGAGAAGCAAAGGAAGTCTGTCAGGACAGAGTTGGAATATTGCGTTCTAAAACCTCTCATGCCTACCCTACGTGCGAAAATGGCGTGATGGTTAGTTAGTTAATTAGTTACTAAAACACTTTTTTCTCAGAATCTCCAGTCGGAAAAATGTGATAGTCAGTTATGCTTAGGGCGGCAGTTTTGTAATATTATAGTGTTCCACAAAAAATGGTTAAAACTTAGTTTGTTTTCTATAATTTTTACTATACTAATAAAATACGGCAAACGTTAAGTGGATTATAATTTGAAAAAAATTCTCCCATAGTGGATGAGTACATAACGAGTGCGAAGGAGAAGTATGGCTACAACGGAGAGCAGGCCCTGGGCATGCTGTTCTGGCACGGCAAGAGTTTTCACAGAATCAGACAGATGGTGAGTTGGTTGTAATTTTTAGTTAAATGTCTGAGTGGATGAGAATCTTACATAATTTTGTCTTTTTTAAAATTAATAACAATCATTTGCGGTCTTGTATTATACCCAAATAATTCAATTTCAGTGGTGGGTCCGTGACTCAACCACAATCCAGTTCATGTCATTTTTAGCCAATTAATCCTCAGTGAAGAATATTACACAACTGTGATGTTTTCTTCTGTAGTTTTTATCTTGATGTTGGTTTGTAGCTCCTACTCGCATTTCTCTTCAATTTAAGCTGTTTGTTCTCTTGAGTTTTATGTAGTTCAGTATACATTTTTTAAACTTTTTATAGATAAATCTAGTTTATTAACTTAACGGTCTTTAATCATAGAATGATATAATTTTTATAAAACCGTCTATGATGTATTCGGTTGTCTTTATATTGTCGCGTTATTTGGCCAGTTGCCGGACAAGTCCATCGCGTCGCTGGTGAAGTATTACTACTCGTGGAAGAAGTCGCGCACCCGCAGCTCGGCCATGGACCGCGCCGGCACGGCGGTGAAGCGGGAGGGCTCCCCGGACCGCACGTCTGACCGTGCGTCCGACGACCGCGAGTCCGACACGGAGGAGAAGGTATGTGCCCCAATCGCTCTCTCTCCCCCCGGTACTATGTCTACTAATCAATCGTTTATATATCCCTGGCAATGGTTGGCTAGAAAACACAATCCTCGATTAGGTCACAACATAGATTAGGTCAGAGCAACACCCATCTGACGGTAGCGGGAAGGCCATGTTTACGAACGAATGGCGGCGACAGGAAAAACAGTGGAGGAGCGAAAAAATCCATTTTACTTATACATCCAAAATCTAATGTATAAATACATTGAAGAATTTGGAAGGAAGGACAAACAGTGAAGGATTTGCTCAATCCTTCACTATTTTCGCACTCTCTGCTCATGAACATGCTTGCTCCTGCAAAGCTCCTAATCACTTAAAACTGAATTGCAAAGAAATTCATGGTATATGAATAAAGACAATACTAATCAGTTTTGAGCGTTTATGAGCTTTAATGTAAGACGAGTGTTGCTGGTTTTTCTTCTAACAGCCTCATTTATAACAGTCTAATTTTGTTCATATACTACACCAAAATGTAAAAAAATTATAACTGCAATTAGACTACCTTTACTAATATAATTATAGAGTTCTAGTATGTAACCTCAACAACTATAATCTGTGGTGTCAGGATTGTGACCAACAACAAGAATTAACAAGAATTAGTGAAATATATTGTATTGTATTTTTTTGTGTTCTTTTGTCAACTAATGCCAGTAAATTTAACAATTTTTCAGTGATATGTTTATTCAGGAGTTTTGATAGTTGGCTAGAGATATTTGTTTGTATATTTAATCACGATTTGGTCTTTTTTGCTTCAGATGTGCTTTAATTAAAAAATAATATAGTAAAAGGGGCTTACATAAACAAATATTTATACATTTTACTGTAAACATCGCTTTATTAAGAATGCTCGCAGATTAGATTTTTGGTTATATTAAATTCAGTAGATATTGTTCATCAATATATTTTTCCTAACACATTATGTCACTCACATCTGCTATAATTTTTATATGAAAATATTCTCTAAATTTTTTGAAATTGATTTTTGTCTAATATCGCCATTGTTTCAGTTTCGATTTTTTGTAATCATACATTGGTCAAAATATTTTCATACTTGTTTTTATGGATGTATCAAAAAGTCAATTTAAAAAAATTATATTATGGCTTCTAGCAGTTACACTTAATTTTTTACACAAAAATTAAGGTTATTAAAATCAGTTATGTAGTAATATACAGAATAGCAAAACATTATACACCGTTCGCCCCTATAATGATGTACCAAAATATAAACAGATAATAAGTTTATTTCAGGTCAGTTAAGCTGGATGTCCGATACCCAATGTGATTTGTTTTTTTTTTAGCTTACCTTAATGCATGTTATTAATTATGGTGTTTTTATAAACATTAGTAAAGGACGTAAGACTGGATTAAAAAACTGCAATAAAAGTCCGTGATTTTAATATTTTATCATTGATAAAATTATTCAGATTGTGATCTGTAGAATACAATTGGCTTGTAATTTTATTTCATTCTGAACTGTTCCTAATATAATTGTAAATTTTCATACTATTTTACTCATGGGATGGGTAATGTTTTTTTCTAAGCCATTAAAAATTGATATTTTACTTGAACCAAAACATTACGAAAAGTTAAGTCGGAATAAATGAATTTTTCTTTCATGAAATCATATTTACATTGAAAAATCCTTTTATGATTTACGCTTAATATGTCTTGTAAAAATAAGAGACATTCCGGACAAAAATTCAAAAAAATATGTCAACGTTTGTTTTGATTCTGACATGGTTATGTGTGCTCAGAAGTGGACCATCCACCGCGGCATTCGTCGAGGCTCGGGCTCTCCCCCCCTGCCCCTCCCCGGCCGCCCCTCCAGTCCCCCTCAGGTGGGTTACCTCCCCCCGCTTCTACCACATCATCGGACCGACCCCCTCATCCCTCCCCCCCATCTTCTCACTTTTGTGGCCATTATTGAGTTTTGAAGACAACCCTCCGGCGGTGTTTTATTTACATTTCTCCCATCTTTTCGTTCTCAATGAAAAATCTGTATTGAAACATGTACAAGACCATTAGAAGTAAATAAAAATAATGTTTTTTTTTTAAAATTTACAGCCTCCACTCGTTTGCGAGTGATTTTGAAAATAATGTTTCAGAAACTATGGACTGATTCAGTTAAAATTGAACTCGCAATCATATTACCCAGTTAGTTTATACTTGGCTCCCATTTTTGTATACTTAGGCTTTATTTCACTTTACAATATTATCTATAAACACACTTATTGAATTTCATAAAGCGTTTCCTGAATTTTTTTTTCATATTCGCGGCATAGTAATCAATTTTGCAATATTTGCTTTGAAAGTAGTTTTCCCAATACGAAAAATGGTTTTGAGATTTGAGAACCGCTGTCAACAGAAATAAAAACTATGTAATGCCTCAAAATGGGGGAATTCTACTTCTTTTAATTTTGCTTTGGCTTTTCATCTTATCATCATGTAACTACACATTCTAGGTGTGTTTCATTGTCATTTATAATTTTTCCATCATGAAATTAGCATAATGATTTGCTTATCTCCATTCTAAGTTGCTTTATCATCCATTGCATTCTATATCTCAACACTGTTGTCTACTGCAACAATGTGAGAAAAAATGCTTTTACTTCCTGTAACTTTTATTTATTCCTAATTTTCTGTGGCCGCTATGTCTTCACAGTTGTCAATATTCTGTTTATTACGTATTATTTTGAATAAAACTATCTATGAATTCACTTGTATAATTTCATAAGAAATTTTCGGGCATAATAATCTTCTTTTTTTTTCATTTAATACAGCTATTGAAACGTGCAAGAAGCTTTTAATGACTGAATTCATTTAGAGGCGTATTTTTTGACAACAGATAATTTTCATAACATCGTCGCATGCCTGCAAAATACATCTAAAGATTTAAAATCATCTTTTGTCTGCATTTCAAGTCCAATGCGCCTGTAAAGCAAATTTAGTGATATGTATTGCAACAGATATGTCATTTACCAGTTGAAATATCACAGTTTTGTGAATTTATATATAAGGATACGTAGTAAAGTGTATCACATATTGCTTACTAATTAAATTATATTCATGCAGTGTTTCGCTGAGAGGATAAAATTTACAAATTTCACATCTTAATTAATCACTCCTTATATCATTATAACCTACGACGCATCAAAATACTAACAGTCACTCTCGTTTACTGCACCTTAAAGGCTAGTACGTAATATTACCTAATGACTATAGTAAATAGTAACGTTTAACCAAATTCTGTTTTTATGTTACTATCGCCGTTAATTTACTTTCTCTCTTTGTATTATTGGTACCCAAAAGCCTAATTATTTCACATTTGTTTTTGTACAAGATTATTTAGTGCATTAACACTGATTTATATTATTTTTAAGACTGATTTTCTTTGATTATTTTAATTGTTGTTTACTTTATATGAATTTGTTGGTAGTATGTGAGAAGATACCAGCAGAAGAATGTGTTGCTTGGGATGCATCAAGGCCGCTTATATGAGCATGGATCACATTATTATTTATGTTGAATATTTTCAGCACAGGGCTGTTGTGCGGCGCATATTATCAGCCTACAGCCCCCTATTCCCACTCACTCCTGCATGCTTCCATATTTTAACAAAACTTAATTCGCATTAACCCGTTGCGTCTTCACAAGACAACTTGCCACCTGATTTAAAAGTCTTTAAAATGTGTGCAGAAAACATGAAAACACCCCCTTTTGGTTCTCCCCCTTATGCCACCTGAGATTGCAAAATAAGAGGCATTCAGGAGTTGTGCTCTTTACTTATTAATTCCCCTTGTTTGCCGACTTTTCCAGCTCACCGTAAATTTTTACAATTTAATTGTAACACTTTGTTAATACTTAATGTTCTACAAAATATTCACAGTTGAATTAAATCACCATACTAAAATATTCATGTAATCATGTGTTATAATAATGTCTTTAGTAAAACAAATTATGATTTTGATATTTTTTATTTAGATTGCCAAGGAAACATATGTTGGTACAATTTTATTTGCTTCTTTTGTGATGAATTTAGTCCTATATTATATTCTAATCCACTTCAAGTCCTTATTAGAATCTCACTTTATGAATTTATTAGGTTTTTATGGTTCTTGAACGACATATATATTCCCAAATAAATGGATAACTAGTACTTTTAAAAAAAAATCTAAAATCAATGTCTTTTGACTTTTTTATGTTACTCACACTTAGAAATTGATATTTAAGAGAGAACACTGGTTTCTATTTAAATGTTGATGATATTGGGAGAGCATAGAAAGTGATTAGATGAATTGCATACTGTAGGTTGGCCATGAAGGAAGCGGAGGTTGGTGTTCCGTGTGCGGTATACTTTGCAACAAAACTACTCCCTACAACACACATAAACTGTGCAACGCCTGCTACACACACGTCAGGTGTGTACTCTTCCTATACCAGCCAACGCTAGGTTTACTGCTATACTGCCATACTGTACTGTCTTAGGGCTGAAATTCACACTCATAAAATTATCTCCAATATGTTCTGCACATGGGATTTAAATTTGATGCTTAGAACATTTTCAAAACCTAGCTAAGATTTATTTTATGACCAAATTTCAGTCTTGCTGTCTCAGCCTCGTTTAGATGTGCCGTGAATCCTCACAATTCACTAAACACTTTTCGTAAAGGATGGTTTGTATTGTTAATGAACTCTTACGCAGCCCACTCCTTTAGCGGAGTATTCATAATATTGTGTGGATTGTACGGCACATCTAAAATGGGGCTTACTACCCTAATGCCCTACTTACTCCCTTACTGACTGCACCACTCCAGCCTGTATTATGAGCGACAGATTCTTAATCTTAACACCTAATCTTCCCTCTCTAATTAACTATATGTAAAATCACCAATTCCAATATTGTTAAGCTTTTAAAAGCAGTAATACATATTTGGCAATAAAAAGTATAGCATTTATTTTATATTTTTTATTAATCTAGTGAAATAGTAATGTTTGAAAACATAATTTCAGCAAGATTTGATATTTTTTAGGTTGCTCAATTTTACTTTTGAATAATTCAAGGATAAAAGTATGCTGTATGTAAATATGCAACACTAAAATAAATAATTTTCAAAAGATATTAAAAAAGTGTCAATTACATACTACATTGGTATGATTATATCAAATGTCAAAAAGTTATTCATAATTTCATCTCGATTTTTGTTTCACGTAAAAATATTTTTTCTGCGTCAATATAGTGGTGGCATGTAGTGATCCTTCCTCCCTTTGGACCGACTGACCAAGACTAGACTGTTCCTTACTGACTCGCTAGTATGAGCATTAGTGAATTAGTTTTAAATCCAAATCAAATTCAGTAACTCGGTGCATCAATATCACATTGCAAATTTATTTCTGTAAATGTTTGTGTTCATATTATTTTTGACAATAAATTGTATCATAAACATTTAAAATAAAGTGAATAATATTTTGACAAACAATAGTGCATGAAGACATTTTATTACATATGTTTGATTTTTGTAAGTTTTTAAAGTATTGCAATCAAATTTTGTCTTGTAGTACATTTTTGCTTGTGAACAAGATATTTTTTAAAATTACGGTCATAATGAGAAAATTGACATCATCTGTTAGCTTAATTTTTGTTGTGTTAATTAAACAGCTAAATATTTTGTGCGCCAAGAGTTCTTGTCATTAACTTTTTACATGTAAGGTGTTACTCGTAGAATTATGAACAGAAATCCAAACTAATAATGCAGGAAATTAAATCATTCAGTTCACTAGCATTGCTGTCTATTTTGTATTTTAAAATCAGATTTCATGGTGATTATACTTAATTACTATTATTTAGTCTCCTAAAAAACACAACACAAAAAACATTTTATAGTTTGTTGCCATATGTGCAAACGGCATCCTATTGAAGTATTCTTATGGTAGTTTATTCCTACGGTAATTAAACTCCGAAAAATAAAATAATGTGTTTATAAGACAATGCTTGCAGGGAACCATTTAAAAAAGTCTTTCCTTCCTAAAAAATTATTGAAGTATTCATCACTATGAATTAACTCCAAAAAATAAAATCTTTGACAATCTTGGGTAATAAGAAAGTCTTTCCTTCCTAAAAAATACATCACTATGAGATAAGGGTGCTACGTAATGAGAAAATGGGGGCTAGTGAGAGGGTGGTGATTTCCGGCATTATTAGCATTGGAAGAAATGAACATGAACTAAATGAAAGCTAACTCAGGCGCACGGGCACAATGCGTCCGGTGTGCGGGCCGGTGTCGCGGCGCGGGGGCCCCAAGCAGGCCCGCTTCAAGCACCGCCTGCCGCGGGGGATTTACATCAACTATGACGACCTGGTGGCCATGGCCGCCGGCCCGCCGCGCGGCGAGGGCGCGGTGCCCCCCTCCCAGGGCGACGTTATGCTGCACGCCATGGACCGCGAGATCGTGTCGCTCAAGAGACAAGTAAGGGCCAGGGGGCTACACGGCCGGCCCACCGCTAAACGCTAAAGTATATGAATATTGTCTACAGAGCGTCGCTTCACTACTGTCTACATATTATAGACGCTACATGACACTCATTTTGAATAAGTGTCTAAAAATTCTTGTATTTATGACGCGTTTATGAGGTTGATTATTAAAATCTCTGATAAATAATTTACCATCATATTGCATCGGAAATAGATATATTTTACTGACTCTTAATCAGAATGTGCGGCCTCGTCACTCAGATAAATCTTCAATTTCACAATACCGTACTGCAAATCTACAAATCTTATGAGATATTTCGGTGTCATACATCCCATAGTTAGTTTATGGAATTTTCAGCATTTTAAGATCAAAATTTATTATGAAATGTTGTGAAAAACTGCATATATTATATAAGATTTGTAGGCGTAGTTATCTGTTCTATTCACGTAAATTATAATATGTTTGATACGCAGGACACTGTAAGCTCAGGTTTACAACCAAAAAATATTTCATGTTTAAATCACACCAGTAATTCTTATTACCATTATCTCGGCAAGTATGTAAATAATTCTGATATTTTTCTATGATAGATTTCTTGTATTATAATTGTATGAAATTTCGAAAATCTGATAATAATGAGAAGCACAAAATTAATTGCAAACATTACATTATTGGCATTTATAAATATAGGTAAAAAATTAAGAAATCACATTAAATATTGAAAGTTTTACAACAAATTAACTTTCTGCTTATTCTTTGTATCACTATTTTACAATTATTCGAATTGAAATTATTTGATAATATTGTAAGAAAATTATGAAATTGAACATGGATAAAAATGAGTAGCTTTTATCAAACTACAGTATTATTACTCACTATAACAATAATGTAGTCAAAATTCATATACTCGCGCTATGCAATATTAAACTCCTGTAACCGATAAGAATATTTGTAATAGATGTATATATTGGTTTAGTAACGTTGCCGGCTCTGTAGCCCTCTCGGCTGTTATTTTAAGTAAATAGTCTGTTAATTTATGTGTAAATTGGACACATATCTTTGTATTCTGCACACATTTTATTGAATCTCGAGTACTGACGATTCACTGGCTTTGTGTTCCATATTGTCCGCTCCTCTGTCCACTCTTCCTCCACATAACCATGTCTAAATCTGCTGTTGTACAATACCATCCATCCTGGTTATAGCTGATTCCTCGATACATAATGTGTTAACAGCATGCATGATTGAATAAGAAAACTGCTTGAAAAATGGAATGATTCTCGCTATAATGTAAATAAATGCAAAATATAATGATGTATATTTTTGAATGACCTAGTATTTATTTTTTTTTATAAATAGTAACTTTTTGGTTTTTATATTACTATGATTACGTCCTGTTTAAATACATTGATTTGTAATTTTTGTATTTTCGTCCATAGGTCCAGAATAACAAACAACAGATTAGTGCCCTGAAACGTAAAAATTCTGAAAGTATCGAAGACCTTAGAGTATCGGAACTTAATTCCAAAGTAAACGCTCGATGGACCAATGATGAGCTATTGCTAGCAGTGCAAGGAGTAAGAAAATATGGTAGGTTATTTTCACAAATTTGTGATCTGTTAAAAAGTCCTGTATAGTAAAATAGCGCATTTATTCCCTAATGGCGGTACATATTGAAATATTATTGAGTAGTTAATGTCTCTTTAAACTATACATGGAGTAACAAAACTCGTAGTACAACCTGAAAACTAGTGAATCTACATCATATGGAGTTGAATGTGTAATGTGGCTTTTGAATCTGAACTTGGCAAATTAAGTAAAATGCACAAATTCATATTAAAATGCGGTTTTTCATTTTGTTTTTCTTATGGATAGTATCAATTTAACTAAATACATAATATTTCATAACAATTTGCAAAAAAATATCAACTCCGTACCCAAGTTTCTCGAAAACAATGGGTCAAATCAAAAATTTTATTCTACAAAATGGACTCCAAATATTATGTAGATTCACTGGTTTCCCGCTTGTACATCGAGTTTTGTAACACCATGTATAGTTCTTAAAATCACATAGAATAATTAGTTTTACATTGAACTCACAGATTTGTAAAGGATATTTCCAAAATATAAAATTCAATAATCCGTATAAAAAAAAAAATATCAACATCAGTTCAGGGATAACTGTTATTTGACGGTTGTTTATCTTTCAGGAAAAGATTTTCTGGCAATAGCGGAGACGATAGGCACCAAGACAGAATCCCACATGCGGGTGTTCTGGGCCAGCTACCGGCGCCGCTACAACCTGGACGCCGTGCTGAAGGAGCACGAGGCGGAGAGCGGGGGTGCCGGCCCCTCGCAGCCCTCCCCGGACTCCCGGGCCGACCTCAACGCGGGTAACTGCCACTTCCCTCTCGCTGCTGGGCAAAACTGAACGAGCTCCTCATAGCACACTCTACATTGTACTTTTCTTCATAAAAGTTCAACAAAATAACATCAAACATATTACATAGAATCCTCTAGTTAACTAACTAACCATCACGCCATTTCTCCGAAGGGGTAGGCAGAGAGGATAGAACGCCACACCACTCTGTCCTGGCATACTTCTCTTGCTTCCTCCACATTCATACATCTTCTCATGCACGCACGTCGATTATTCCGACTTCTTACATGCCCACTTTCAAGCACTTGTTTTACTTGATCATGCCATGTCTTTCTCGGCCTTCCTCGACTTCTACATCCAGGCATAGTTGCATCATATATTTTTTTAGCCGTTCTTTCATCACCCATTCGCTCTACATGACCGAACTAACGTAAAAGACCTTTTCTTAATTTTGTCGATAATGCTTATCTCAGCCTTGCATTCTGCTCTAATTTCAACATTAGTGCACCTATCATACATAGTTTTACCACACATTCGCCTCTAGTTAAGATGTAATTTTAATTTACTTGTGACATTTTACTGCAAAAAAGTCTTGTTCACAACACCCATAGCATTCTTGATTAAATGTTTGAAGAAAGATACAATTAACATCACAATCAAACCTGGTTTCATTTTGTTATTCATGTTAAGAAACTCGGACACAGATTACTAATTCTCGTGCTCTATAGGGACAGAAATAGAAGATTGCTGTAAGAATTTTTTCAAATAAGTCAAAAGTATGTTCATTTCAATACCATTGTCAACAGGAAACAACGGAGGTGACAGTGGAGAAAATGGCGATACTGCAAACAATTCCTCAACCAATGGCTCAGCTGCTGGCAGCATTGGTAGAAGCACCACTCCCATTGGAGTCAAGGATGACAAGGTTTGATTTCACATTCATTAAGTAAAAATTACAAATACAAAATGTAATATGGGTGTAACTTAACAACTTGCCGTGCAGGCTGTCAAAATTTCAAAACATTTTTGCTCTCTGGTTTGTAGAGTAAAGCACAGAAGCGGGCTAAGCTGTGATTGGTTGATACACCTTCATTCGGTTACGCCTTCATTATGTATTGCCAGCATAATTAAAGATTTTTGGACAACAGTCGGTTGGGAAACAATTTTTAGTGATTATGGTAACAGTTATGTTTCGTTTTACTACTTTTAGGGCTGGTTTATGGTAAAGTTTTCTGTTTTTTATGGTATATTTTTCTGTTTTGTTTACCATCTTGCGTGTTTCTTAAGACCGACTTTACGCACAAAGTACGTTCGGTTAGGTTAGGTTAGGTTTATATTAACCTACTGCATAAATTTCATAAGCTATTGATAGGTACGTAAATCAAAATAAAAGGTATTAAAATTTTTATTACTAGGATTTTATTAAATAATCTTTATATTTCAAAAATCATCAGCCTTTTATACCGTGTCCCCGATTCCCCACTTCGACTCTTTTTCTACATCTTGTCATATCTATGGATTTAGCAATAGACTAGTCCTCATAAAAAGCACGGCAAGTTGTTGAGTTACACCGTAATATGCTTGTAGTGCGCTCGTAATATCTTCTCCATCAATGTTATATTATCAGATGGAGGTGGACAGTGAAGGATGCGCCCTGGGATCTATAGCAGAGCAGGGGGGGGCCCCCACGACCCCATCCAAGCCGCAGAACAAGACTGCCAAATGATCCGTCGCCCTGTAGTGCTCCGCCCTCTAGACCCAGCAGCTGTAAACTAACCGCCGCACACCACACTGTATACTCCCCATATACGCATCTAGGACTAAGGAATCATCTTCCTCTTTGAATTTCTGTTTTATTCCAAGTGTTACAATTCCATGTGGTGATTAAATTTACCGCAATAGACAAAAATCTGAGCTTTGAATTCTGTACAAGCCATACACTAAGTGCATTTTCACTGATCTCGCACTCAACGCTTGACTTAAGAATAGCCACACGAAGTTCACAACAATATTTTTCTTGTACTAACCTGAAGATATGCAGATTTTGCATTGGGTCACTTATGATATCATATTATTAGGATTACTTTATGGAAAAGTAATCTTATCATTTCAAAATGCATTATCCAAAACACTTAGTCATTAAAAATTTGGGTATACGTGTCCAGCATTTAAAATGCTTTGCAACAGGCTGTATGTTTTATAATAAATTATTCTTTTTAAATGAAAAACTACAAATCACCAATTATTTACTTGAAAATTGTTTTTAATGATTTTTAAAAGCATTTGATATTAAATTTCTATATGCTATTTAAATAAGTAGCAATCATCACTAACTGTGTAGAAACACGATGCCCAAATTGTGTGAAGTAAACCAACAAATCGTTTATTTTTTTATTTTTTTACAACATTAGTTTAAATTATTTTATTTGTTCAATCGATACAACGTGATTTCATTTCCATTCAAACAAGATATTAAAATATTTCAAATTGAGATGCATCGACATTTTGTTTAAAAAACATACAAAAATATTTTGCTTAAAAAACATATTTTTGTATGTAGATGGACATACGACAGCTACCTTCAACAGCACTTTTTGAGTTTTCACTAATTTCTGATGAATACAATTTCACTATTAACACTATTAGATCTGATTAGCTTAAAGCAAATTTGACCAAGGTTATTAATTTTAAAACACATTAAAGACATTAATACGTTTTTTGCCTAAACAAAGAAATTAAGCAAATCTTGAAGTATGCACTATTTCAGAGATTTACTATGAGTATTAAGAGTAATTAGAACATATTTGTAGAACCTCCAAATATAATAAATCAACACATTATTTGTGCTTTTCAGATAGTACTATAGCTCTCATAGCTTGCCCATTGTGGAAAATATTGCTAGAAGCCTTTATCCTTAATAGTAGCAGTTCCCCAAAACTGAATCAAAATGTGTCACAATATCGATGGTTAAGAGCACTGAACTTAAATGTCCACTTTATACACCGTGTCCCACGATGAGACGCGAAACTCCGGAGGGTGATTGTTCATGGTATTCTGAGAAAAAAATCCTTAAAAAGTTTTTTGATCCGGGCATTTCCAATAATTAATTTTAAAAAAGTATTCATAAAAAGCGACGAGTGTAATACTGGCTTCTGTTTGAAGTGCTAGCGGCGGCGGGGTGGCGGTGGGCGGGGAGGAGTGGGGGTCCGCTCTGGTACGCCTTGTACGGACATTCAAAATTCGAATTTCATATCTGAATCTTTAGTTTAAGTTTCAAAAATATGTGATTTCTTCGCGCTTATTGGTGCAGGTCACGTGGTGTGAGCCAGTTCAAAAATTGACGGTATTACACGCGTGAATTTTTATTCATATTTTAATATTTTTTTTAAGAAATTAGAATTGAGTTTTTTGAAAAACTTTATTAAGATTTTTTTTCTCAGAATATCATGAATAATCACCCTCTGGAGTTTCGCGGAGCACATAAGATAACATGGAAATATAATACCTGCACCGACCCAGACACAGATTTGTCTGTACCGGAAACCTGGTTCTTTATGTAAACACCCTAATAATGGACCACAGATTAAATATACTAGTGATTATAATAGACAAATGTATTACATTTGTGCATAAAGATTTACTTAGGATTTTATAACATGTCATTATATGATAATATTATATTAGATCATTCTGTGGCTGTAATGAGTGTCAAAATAAATATTTTTTGTGATTTATTTAAACATCTTATCAGTGTATCTAAAATCAACAAAGTTAAATTTTCTAAAATCAATTTGGAAAATTCTGGGGGGTTTTTTAGGGTAATGCTCTTTTACATCACATATGATGATGATGCTCTTAACCTTCGATATCTTAGTTATTTCCCAATAACTAGATAAATCAATTTTATCTGCTGCTTTTAGCACATTAAATATTAAAAATCTCTGTAAAAGTATTGTAATAAAATAAATTAAATTTTAAATTCTAGAAATCAACGCCTCCTACGTATAATATCGTAACCCACAAAATGCGATTTTACAGGACGAGCATTTGAAAATATTTTTGTTCGTATGCGTTGGTTGTAGATACGACAGAATACGCCCCAAAAAAGCCCTTATTATTGGCAAAATATTTTTTTTGTTTTGGTAGAATTAAAGATATAGTTAAATACAGACGAAATCCATTAATAACTCAAAATTGATGATTTGTGGGTTACGATATTATACGTAGGAAGCGTCGAAATGTTGATGCATAAAGCAAAAATACAATGAATTCACTAGTGGTATAATAACATTTTTATTTTACAGAGTATGCGTACAATAAAAACAGCTGATAGATTGAAATTTTTAGTGGATTTTATTTAATGTGCATTGGAAATAATTTCCTACGTGGATTGTAAATATAAATAATACTTTGTCTACTCCATTAGAAACATAAAACATATATTAAACAATTAGGTTAATTCTTTCTATAATTTATTTGTACATTTGAAATTATGATTATGGAATTTTTGTCAAAATTGTATAAATTTTTTTGTTAAATAATTATGATTGTGAGAAGTGCTGATTTGCAAAATCCCTCAATGCTAAGTACAACTTACGTGGGTTTAGTATTTTGAACTTTTGTGTGGGATGCATATCATTTAGGTAATCTAGACTTATTAATATTTATTCAACAAATTCTCGATGGAGCCTACTTATTTTGTCTTTATCCTGGCTCGAGGATTCATGTTTATTAGGAATTTTCTCTGATGAAAAAATGCCAAAAATTTAAATTGTATCCTATTACAATAGTAGGTATTTTTTGTATGAATTGAAATCATGTATTTTGAAATTAATCATCAGTTCTATATATTTGTTTATGATTTTAACTGCAAGATATACCTAAACTGTAATATTCATTTTGACAATTTTATTAATTGCTTGGGTCAAACTAGCAAACTTAAAAAAATCAATAAACCAAAGTGACTTCAATCCAATACATTGTTTTTTTCTGATAAATTATAAATGATATAAATGATATTTGAGGTATTAAGTATTTTAAAAGAAAACAGCACTTTTTCAGTGGTCCTCAGATTACTGAGTAAGAAAAAGCTCTGATTTAATAATATATTAATATGATTAAATCAGAGCTTTTTCTTCTCACCTAGGTTGTGAAACCTAGGTGAGAAGAGTGATCTTGTGATGCTATCAAATATAGTTAATTAAAATTAGCAATTGCATAATAACTGGTAAAGTTCTAACCAAAATGTATTTTTCAATCTTTAACTTACATTAATTCAAGTTTATTTCTGTATTTACCATTTAGGAATGTGAGTAGAGCATTTCTTCTGATAAGTTTGAATGAAGTATGTAAAGGAATTGTTTTTCAATCAATCGATAAGACTGTTTAGGAAAAATGTAGTAAAGGTGAGATAAGGCTGCTTACTCTGCTATCTCTGCTTACCTTGCGGGTTGTAACGGTAGGTGTTTCTTAGAAAATTCCCAGTAATTCATTACATCACTCCTATAGGGTTGTAAATGTACGGGCCCTCAAAAGTTTTATTCAGACTCAATTTTCAGAAGCTTTTTTAGAAAATAATTTGGAAAAAAATCAGTTTAATAATAATTTTTAAATTGTCAGACAATGGGTTTGAATTTTTTTAAGTGATTGAGTAATTTTTTAACTAAATGAATATTATGTAATAACTAATAACAAGTGTCAATTGATTACTAGTTACAGTTGGCAATGGTGTCCTTGTTTATCTTCCCTTAGGGCCTTTTATCACGCCACACAGTAGTGTTCTGTCCATAGGTGATCTTCATACAAATTAGGAAAACTGACTTGTAAATAAACATTCATGTCAGGTTATCCTTATATGGTGTTGCCAGTTTCATTATTTCACCTCCTTATTTTTAGAGATGTAAATAAAGGCCTTCACTAACAAAAACTTTTGAGATCTCCTATACGTTGAAATATGTTTTCATAATACATCGACCATTATGTATCTATAAGAACTAGCCTGCACTCGATAGTTTGAATTGGTAACCCTGTAACTATTAAAAATAGAACTGATTGAATAAATATTACAGGGAATGTTTAGGAGTTTGTTAGAACAAAAATCGATGGTATGTATTGAATAAACCTTAATGTCAACTAGATGATAAAACTGTATAAAATAATATAAAATATATCATGCGTATGTATTTTAATAATGTCGAACATATTGTTAAAGTATTAATAAGTTTAATTGTGTTTATTTGATTTCCTTTTTTATTTTTTTCTATGATTTAGAATATATATATTTATATTTTGATCGTGTGTAAGCAATATTTTTAAGGTAATTTTAATGTAATGAAATGAATAATAAATTTATGACGTATATAATTGTAAGACTTTAACACTCAAATATACAAACTTTAAGCTTGACAAATTGTTTTTATTTATTTATTTATTTTATCAGTGTTAGGCGTAGTAATCATTCAATTGTTGATTACTAGCCTTTTAATGATGATAAATATTTCTATTCATGCTTATGCATTGGACGATTGGGCCGGACTTTTGCAAAGGTACCTACATAACTAAGTACGATTTGAAGAAATAAGTGATTTGTGAAAATTAAAACAGCCAGCCATATTTTATTGGAATAAAACCAAAGTTGAAAACAGTTTTATGGAACTAATGACTCATTTTGAAAATTTTATCAAATTGGATAACATCATGCTAATAAAATGGTTTTCCATAATGGGCTTGTATTAACAAGAGGAATGTGAGATTTGATGTTTTTAAAGTATAGGGGGGCATATTTTAATATGTTGAATAAGAGCCCTTGTTTTAAACATTTTCATTCATAATTTATTATTTGAAAATCTGATTTCGTAAAAAGCTATTTTAAATCATATTATAGGACAATAAAAAATCATTTTTTAATTGAATTCAAGATAAATTCAGACTTAAGTTTTAGTGGGCCATTTTTCACAGAAAAATATTTTATTTTACTACATTTAAATTGAAAAAAAATCATATTCTTTACTCACCATCATAGAAGAGCAAATAGATTCCACAACTACCTCCAAGCGAAGCGATCGACCACCAGATCCTATGTATTTTTCAAGATAGGTCCTCGGTCCTCGTCCCGTAGTTCTGATGTAAACTACTGACAAATTGTCAGCAATGGGCATTCAAAAGCCTGGGAAAAAACCACAGATTCTGCAGTGTTTGTATTTTTGAGATAAAATACATTTAAAAACAATTTTTTTTTTTAATTGTTTGAATAAGCAACAGAACATAATAACACAAGTGTAAATAATAAAAAAATGTATGAAAAAATTGACATTGGAGTTCTTATAATATTAAACTCAAATATTTATATTTTTGTGCAGCTTTCAAACAGTCGGAAACAACTATGCCAGAAAGCAGGAAGCAGTTGTGAGGTTCAAATCTAGAGATTCCAATCTGGAGTCCTGGACTCCACCCACAGTTTACAGTATGAAAAAAGTTTTAGTAAAAAAACTACATAGTTATTTTTCTAAAGAATCATACCTGAAATAATACCGGGTATTTTTCGTATGCTGGTATTACAAAACCTTGGCTGTGGACTGTGGCGCCCTGTTCTTTCTAAAAAAGAATATTTCTACTGTGACTCCATGCCAGGACATGCAACTCTGCAAAAAATAGTTGTTTTTTTCTTTTCAACATGAATTGTTTAAACGTGGCGGCATGTAAACTAGCAAAAGTGTTCCATTTGTAAAATAATATGACAGTCATTCGTATATTTTTTACTAATTGTTATTGTTTATATTTATTTGAATAATATTATAAACAAATTAAAATGATATTATCGGAAAAGGTAGCGCGTTTAGAATTAGGCTGCATAAGAAGAGCGATTCTGCAAGATAGTGAATTATTGAACGCGTTTGTAACACGGGAGTGTGGGAAAATATATGGAGATTTTGAAATTGAAAATATTATGTAATTGCGTTTTCTTGGTGCTTTAATATATTTTTAATAGCAAGTGGACACATTAACTCTTCAATTTTTTTCTTCCAGAGAGGTCTGTTACTTACCAATATGTCAGATGGATATATTCAACAATTTGATTGGTTTTATAGCCTTGGATGTCTACCCAAATTGTCCCGCTTTACCAGAACACTATTGGCTTCCATGGATTCATTCTTTATACGAGTATGCGCAATATTTTTCAATCAGAAATAATTTTGAACACTTAGATGAAAATTAATTAAGATAACCATTTTACTGCATAGACGAATCATATTTATTTTACTGTAGTTTATCCCTTTTATCATACATCTATTAAACCCCCCAAAATATGTATCATTTTGTGCCAATAATTACATATCTAAATGAGGCCATAAAATATAAAATTTTCCATTTTAGGATGCGTAATGTAACAGCAAGAAATTCCCTATTTGTGCACATGATAATTTGGAAGAGAATGTTTAACAGAGTTTTCCTCAGATCAACGATGGAGTCATTATTTAAAAGTGATCCGCTTCTAAAATATATTATTTTTGTAATGCCACCGAATTCACCACCCTGTGAGTAACGTTTTGAAATGATTTGTGCATATATTAGCCTCGTTTAGAAAATTTCATCTTTCAAACATTTCATATTAGATATTAATATCATTGATTAGATAGTGTTTTAGAGTCAGATAACAAAATAAAGACATAATTTTGAATCTAAGAAAAGAGTCGGATAACAACTAAGAGTCAGATAACAAAAAAATCATTTTGAATCTAAGAAATACTTGGTAATTAATTTCATGCATATTATATCACCATATTTATTTGCACTAGTTAGAGCTCATAAGTTTCAACGACTCGGGAAAAAAATCATTTTGAATTTTTCTATAGCACGAGAACAGTATTTTTGTTTTTGTCATAGCCTGACAGCAATTATAATAGGGTCGCATCGGGGGATACTTGGTAAGAGGACAGCCTTATATAGGGTCGCATCTGGGGGATACTTGGTTCTGATTTAACTGCATAATACATCACTCTATTAATTTGCTTTAGTTAGAGATAATCAGTTTCAACGACTCGGGAAAAAAACATTAAAATTATCTCTAGTACGGAGAAGATTCACTAGTTTTCGGTACTACGTACTACGTGTTTTGTTACTCCGTGTATGTATATAGTATATTATGTTTTAGCTGTGGTAAGAAAGTCTCTTTGTCCAATTTATATTATTTTCAGCAAGTAAATCCTTGATTCTTTTGATGTTTCAAAATACTGAATTTCGAAAGATATCTTTCGAAATTCAGTCTCAGGTTTTATGTTTTTACTATTTACACCTAATTGGCAAACAAATGGAAGGCCACATTAACGAGGGGCTATAGCGAAAACAGCTCGAAGAAGCGACAAAAATGTATTTTTACGTACAAATTTTTTTTTTTAAATACATCGGATTTTTAATTTCCTTAGCTGTTTTTGCTATCGCCGCTCGCCACTTGTAAAGTTGAGCTTCCCGTAAAATGACTTATTTCGCTTGCCCCTGAATAGACGAGTCTTAATTCTTAATCTTTCTGCTCTATTTTCATTTTACTTCTGAGGCGATATGCGATTTATATCCATTTTTTGCAGCTGTTTTACCAAGAGATACATCATTCAGTGATATTCTTTTAAGAGTGGATCAAAAAGGTCATTACGATAATGATAAAATCCAATACCTCTACGTGGCTGTAAGAGATCGATTTTGTTCTAAACTGAAAGTGCGTAGGGCTGTGTAAGTTGAATTTTACTATCGACTTGTAATAAAAATTAGAAACAAAAGGTGATAAAAACTTTAATCCACAAATTTTTAGGCCTCGTTTAGATAAATTTAAAAAAAATTAAGATTTTCCCTCGATGGTAGAGGTTTTTAAATTTTAATGAATATAAAAATTAAATTGTTACACTTGCGCACGATTACGTATAATATTTTTATATTCTAGTACAATAATTATTAATGTACCTATATCGATGTAATGCTGTTTTCTATAAATATATCAATTTAGCAGAAAAAAAATCTAATAATTCACCTTTGTTCACAAGATGATATGTTTAAAATAAAAATGTTAAGTTGTTGATTAATTATATTGTTTAACTGCAAAATCTTCAAAATGCTGATTTTGAAAAATTAATATAATTTGGCTGTCACCCATGGATATACCATATAAGTGGACAAACGACCTTGAAGATATAATTTTTTGTTGTTGTATATTTTGATTAAATTTTCCATTAATATAATGTTTTTAAAGTAATGCACTCCAATAACGTTATGTGATTACATATTCAGAGCATACTCCACCACGTGACTCGCTGCCGCTTTCCCATACAAACGTATTCCTCGATTTTCTCCCTGGAATTTAACATTAGAGCAATGATTTTTTCATACATTTTAGATATCGACCATTTCTCCTTTAACAAAAAAATAAATTTTAAAAAAACTTTTGGTTGTCTGTAAAAGTCGGTTTGCGGACGATAATTTTACGTGATAACGTCATAAGAAAACATTGATGAAAAATATAATACTTTTATTAATTGAATTGAATTATTATTACTGAATTATCATTATTTTGGATAATACAAAGCAGGAGTTAATTGAATATTAAATTTTTTTCCATAAATTATCATTTTTTTTGCACTCGTTAATTTCACTTTCACTTTGTAGCTTGTGTGCTGCTGCTGTCTCCCTTCTACTCGGACGCATCGGCCGATGAAGTGGAAAAGAGATGGATGCGTCACAAACCGAACGCTTAGGCCGATCGTGCCTCTCTATCGCTTGTTCCGCGCTCTCGCTTGCACACTCGGCTTAGGCGGAACGTGACAATGAGTCATGCTTTTTCGTATGTGCAGCCGGCGTTCATCGATTTATTAGACGTTATCACGTCAAAAATAAGACAATGCAAACACGCATCTGGTCGATATCTAAAATGTGTGAAAATATCATTGCTCTAATGTTAAATTCCAGGGAAAAATTCGAGGAATACATTTGTTTTGGCCGCGAATCACGTGGTTGAGTATGCTTTTGTCATTTTATTTTCTGCTGGAATAATTGAAATTTATCTCATTCAGCTTAAGGTACCCCGCAGACTAGAGACTTTTTATCGGGCGATAGTTTAGTCGGGTTGGGCTGCTAGCGCGCACACTGAATCAACAAAACAGTCGGGTTGGTGATGAGTGCGCAGACTAGATAACAGTCGGCCAACTGCTCTCGAATGATTTTCCAGTTAATAAACGATTTTTTAAAAGAGCGGTAGCAATGAATGTTGGAACAATATTGTCAAGAAAAGTTATTATTGCTGCAATACTACGAAGGAGAAAGCTATCGCCCGATTAAACGATCGGCAAGTTTGCGCGCGTGGAAGAGCGCCATACTGATTAAGCTATCGGCCGATAGTTTATCGACAGGATAGTTTAAAGGCAATCGCAAGGCCTATTAAACTTAGCAATCGGCCGATACCGGATCGTTGTAGTATGCGCACTTGCATACATCTTCATACTGATTAAAAGCCCGACTAAACTATCGCCCGATAGAAAGTCTCTAGTCTGCGGGGGCTCTTATAATGATTTTGCTCATAGCTCACACTCTCCAATATTTTACGAATGTTAAAAACCTTTTAGGGAAGAAGATAACGACGATCTTGTGGATATAATTGAACAACAAACCACTCGCCCTAGAGAATTATATGGCGATTTCTATATAAGCGAATTGATCGCCCATCCTCTTGGCTCAGAACGAGTTATTTTAGTGGGAGAGGTTATACAACATAGTCTTATTGTATTCATTTATTACAGATAAATGCCAGATTGCTTTGATGAAATTTTGTTCTTCTAAACTTTTCTTTCGTAGGACAAAGGAGCACCGGTCGGAGTTATGATTTTAAATACACAAATCAACTACAAAGCAATTAATGATAATTTTGAACTTGAACCCTTTGCTAGGCTGAAAAAAGTTGTTGAATATGTCAAACTGGTAAACATTTTTATATTTTTGAATTATCCATAAAATAAATATTGTATTACATTTATATTGATAGAAGATCAGATCTGGCCTCCTACAAAATTTACTATTAAATTTGTTTAAATTTGTCAAAAAGGTTTTACTGGTTAAAATATAAAGCAAATAAAAATTGGAGAGACATCTTCAGGCGTATTTTAGTAAGTAATTAAGTTCGGATGAGCCTTACCTACACCAATAAAGATTGATTGCCAAAAATGCTTAACAATCTTCTCAACAGATGTCACCAGTGAGAAAAAGCACTTGTAAAATGAAACGTGGCAGGATTATTCATACTAATAGAGTTCCGAAATTTGTCATGTATGGTGATGGGCGGAATGGGGAATGTTGTAATACATAAAGTGGCCACTTAAACCCAGCCAATGACAGGTCGTAAGCCCTGTAAACGCCTAGATAATCCACATTCGTTTTCAAAGTTTCTCTGTCTCTGTTGGGATATCAATAATATATTTTTCAATCTTTTTTTTCTCTCTGTAGGCGGAAGAAGTAACTCAAAATTCTGAATTTATGGGCACAAGTCCTAACACATCAGATCAACAGGATGTCTCCCACTCTGGGGAAATGTCCAAAGAAGAAGAAGAAGTCAATTCCATCAAAATATTAAAGCCGGAAGACGAGACAAAAATTTCTTATTTGGATACAGCTCCTGATTCCCTGACCATTGATGAAATAAATGCTTCTGTGGAAACTCCTTCGGTGGGAACTCCTACGGGGGAATCTTGTAGATCTGAAGAAGACGATGACACAAGCGATGTTTTATCCATCAACTATTCTGATGACGATTATGACATTGTCAATCTTGATGATAAAGTATTCATCAAAATAGATCACTTCTTGCACGATGTGTTACAACACATGGGATCGTAAGCATTATTTCTTGCCATAATAATTCTGCTATAACTTATGTACATTTGGAAGTTTCTCGTTTTTATTTTTTTGATATTTCCTTTCTTCGCTTTTACAGGCGAAAAATTTCCATGGTTGATGGAGCAACACCAGAAAGTGAGACTTCATTCATATCTCTATATGAAAAACTGAGATCCGGTAAAAAAATATTTTAAACTATTTTATGTTTTTTTAGTTTATTTATCCAATCATCATCATCATTTCAGCTCATTGAGGTCCACTGCTGGACATAGGCCTCCCCCTGCCGTCTCCGCTCCTCCCGATCCTGCGCCGCCCCCATCCACTGTCTTCCAGCAGACTTTCTGATGTCGTCCACCCATCTCATCGGTGGACGTCTTTGAGGCCTCTGATTTCTTGGTCTCCACACCAGAACGCGTTTCGTCCATCTGTCGTCCGTCATTCTGGCTATGTGACCAGCTCATTTCCATTTCAACCAAGCAATTCGCTCCACCACGTCGCAGACCTTTGTCTGGCGTCGGATCCAATCGTTCCTTTTTCGGTCTCTTAATGTTATTCCAAGCATAATTCTCTCCATGCTCCTCTGTGCAACTTGCAACTTATGGGAGGATTGCTTGGTCAGAGTCATTGTTTCCGCACCATAAGTAAGGACTCTTGAGGAAATCTTGAGGGAGATGGGGATGGAGCTTCGGAATGTGGAATTTATGTATCCATATCGGGAAAGTTTGTTCCGTTTGCAGGTTATAAAAAGTAAATACAGTGATAATAACAAAAAATCTTTCCACAAGAGCCTTCGAACAAGAATTCACTAAAAGGGATGAATATCTATACAAAACGTGTGACGTAAATGTCTACTGATGACGTAGTGGGTAACTAGACACCTAGACACGGTAGTGTTTTTCAAGTATGCAATGTCATTTCTCTGAAATTCTTGTTCGAAGACAAGAGCTCGTTTATACCAGGCAATATGTAGACCGAATAAATAATAATCTTTGGTCTTAGCATTTTTCCCATAGTTCAGAAAAGAAAATTTAAAAATATGACAGTTGGAAAGTGAGACTATATATATGGAGCAACAAAAATCGTAGTACAACCCGAAAACTGGTGAATCTATATCCTGTTTGGAGTGGAATGTGTAACTTGGCTTTTGAATCTGAGCTTGAAAAAAAATTTTTTTTCTTAAAGCTTTCATTTTAATATTAATTTAAGTAAAATTCACAAATTCATACTAAAATGCTGTTTTTGATTTAGTTTTATTTATGGATAGCATCAATTTGACCAACTACATGATATTTGATGACAATTCTCGTACTCAATTTTCTCGAAAATTATCGGTCAAATCAAAACATTTTAATCCACAAAATCGTTTCTAAATATTTTGTAGATTCACTGGTTTTCCGCTTGTACATCGAGTTTTTTTACACCGTGTATTTTATTTAAAAAATAAACACTTGAGTTCCTATGAAATACTCAAATGTTTCAATTTTTAGGCTGGCTTTCAAATACCTAGTCGGAAATAACTGTGCCAGAAATTCAATCAAATGTGTGTTTTTTTGTAGTTGACTTACATTCAATGGATTCATCTTACATTTATGAAACTCTTTCTTCTGACACTACAATAGAAAAAAATGCATTCATAATAGAAATATTTGCCATGGATGTTAATTTTGATGAAAGGTTTGTTTAGTAGTACAATAATTACATAAATTTAATTTTATACTATTAGTCTGGCAAGCAATAAAACACCAATATACAGTCACAGTAACACAATATTGTAGTTATATATTATCATGTGGTGAATATAATGGTTGTACTTTTTACTGTAGGGCCTACACCTCTGGTGCTATCATACTGTGATTCTACTTTAATCATAGATATTGTACTAATTATGATTGCGTAGTGCATTTTTTAATTTTTTTTATTAATGTGAAAAAAAGAAGCATTTGAGTTCTTATGAAATATTTGAGACTATTAGAAAGTTCGAATAGTCTGAAATAAATATATATTTTAGTCTAAATATATATTTTAGTCTGAATATATATTTTAGTCTGAAATAAATATATAAATAAATATATACTACTGAAAAAAAACAGTCAGTTAATTAGTACATTTTTCAAGATAGTTGCCTATGTATGTATAAATCCAATCACAGCTTTTCACAAAAATGAAACGAATGCTACGTAATACAACTTTTAGGAGATAAAAATTAGAATAAAGAAAATTTAAAATCAGAAAAGAAAAACATAAGAAAAAAAGAGATGCACTGCAGGAAAGGTAAGGGACGGTTAGGTTAGGGAAAAGGGAGAAGGATGAGAAAGATACAATCAATATTTAACATAATTATTATTTTTTAATAAATAAATACATGTCTTTTTATATGTTTTAAGTTTATTGTCAAAGATATCTAAAAGGGGACAATATTTGTTTTACACGGAACAACTACGATAAATAAATTAGTTTTGAATATAATTATTTCTAGGCAATGGGTTTTAAAATAGGTTTGATTGTCGTGTCAAGCAGGAAACGAGTTGTGCTAAAGTGGGATTTGAACCTAGATATTCTTATCCGGAGTCCTCGACTCTTCTACTGAACCACAACTCGGTTCAAACCTGTGATTCAATTTTCAGGTCGGGTTACGACATATTGGAAGCTGCTTTTGAGGTTTATCCTGATCTGGAGTATTGCATTATTACTGTGCCTTCCAATATCAAGACGTTTCCCCTATTGGACTATTTTGTGGTCAGTTAATATCTAGTATAGTAGTTGAAGCATGAAGAGATATGCGAGACACTGAAGATATCGAAGGCATGTAAAGCATCCAATCACTTATTCAGGAACTTTTCAAGGGAGCTGCTGACAATCCGTTATGGATATAATTTATTGTATTTTTTCATTTTAAGTTGTAGATTGAGCTGTACTAATTTAAACAGCATTTTCAATAAATTGTTTAAAAATTGTAATTGAAATAGACTTACATGTCTTTTATCATCTTGAATAATGTTCTTATAGGATTGGTTGTTTACATAGCTGCCTTCGATATGCGACACCGTGAAATTACTCAAATGTATGTATTTAGAGGGTTTGTGTTAGTGAAATAATTGTATTTTACTGTAATCTGTTAATGCCTCTTATAACATGGTATTTGTCTTCTTCACATGTGTTGAGATATAACTTTTTCATTATTATTTTTATAGTTTGTTCCTCAACGCTCCAAGGGTAGTTTTGACCACTGTCTGTATATTCTTCACAGAAACTGTATTCGGAGGTAAGAATTAAAATATTTAAAAATTATCCCTCTACAAACAATTATTTTACTACATATATTTTATATTTCAGTGAGATAATAGTTCGAGATGCCGATATTGTTGACAGTTATCAAGTTGAAGAAATTGTCAAGAACCTCCCAGGATCTAAGCTAATTACCCATCAGTTTGACTTAATTGTTAACCACAAATCTAAGAACCAATCCGCTTGCGTTATGGTTTCTGAAAAGAAGATTGTTGGCCTCGCCATATTGGAGTAAGCTTTCCATTACTTTTAATAACTTACTGTAAAAATCACTCAGTTTCAGGTTAACTTAATTTTTTTATTTCTGCTTGAAAAGGATATTATTATTAAATGAATTATTTTAAATAATTGTTTTAGATAATCCTTAATATTATATCAGCTTTACCAGAACCTGCTTTTATCAAATAGTTTCTAAATGTATTTATTTACGTATTCGGGTATTTAATTGTTTTCTCGTATTAATATTTTTTTTTCGTGCTAATCCGTTACCTTAATTTCATTTTGATTATTTTAATACATTTATATAACTAATAAAAGTAAAATAAAACTACTTAGTACACATCCACTTTTATAAATAATGAAATCGTGGAATTACACCAAGTAATTGTCAATAAAAAAACATAAATCAAATTTTTCATTTTCTTAAATAAATATATTTTAATCATTTGAAGGAGTTTTTAGAAACGGTAATGAATTTGGTCACGATATTGATATTTTTGATGTTTCACTAATTAACAAAAAAAAATATTAAACTTTTTTTAGCTGTCTTTATGTTTAGGTATGTATTAAATTGAACACATATAATTTTTTATTATTGTTAATGACTTTTTTACAATACTTTAAATGATCATGTTAAATTCTAATGTTTTAATAAACACGAATAAGTTAGTACTTATCTCAATACTTTATATATACTCAATATTTAATTTGTAAATGGTGTATTTATACCGTTTAAATAATAATAATTTGAATAGTGGACTAAACCCTTTTGAATTTGAGTATTATTACTGTTTGATAGGCACCCATATGACGATGAAGATTTGAGAATAAACTACATGACAACAGCAAGCGTGACTCCCAAACCTCGCCCGTTCCTGCCTCACGCCAACCTACAACAGTTGGTATTAGCTCCCCAGTTTCAGCAGCATTCTCGATACTTTATCAGAGAAGTTCTTCGACTGTCGCTGGTCTACGAGTTGATTTGGCAATTTCAATTATGTTACCACAAACCTGTAAGAATATACATTAATATTTGTATTTAAAAAAAATTATCAACCGTTTCTAAATCACATCATCCACATCTTTCTTCAGGACAATCTTTTAATTTCTAATATCTTAATTTCGGGTATACTTTCCATATAATAGTCGTAAGTAATTGTGCCAGAAAGCAGACAAGTTATCTATGGCAATCGTCCGTCTTCGGAAGACGACGAAGATGCGGCACTCATCAGGAGAGCAGCCGAGAAAAGTAGCTTCTCTGGTGACTGTGAAGTCTTATGCGGTCATCTATATCTCGGTTAATTTTTTTTTAAGAAAAAAAAAATCCTTTCTTATAATTTAGTCTTGTTTCAAACCATTTTTTTATACCTCAATTTTTATACTAACAAAAGGCAGAAATTTAAAATGATAAACCATCGGCTTATTATAAATCACACAAATATAGATAATAGGTGACATTTCAACTATAATTTATGTTTTCAAAAGACTTCTATCGGAAGAAACATGATGTCAACGATGTCGGAATTCCTACCTTTATTACCAAGACATATGATGAACTTCAACTGGAATCACTTTCACAAGTACACGGGAGGTCCCCCACCACAAGAACCTGAAGCAAACACCAGAGTATTGTACATGAACCCAACTATCTGCAGTTATCCCAAGATTCAGATTAATTCTAACATCGTGGTTGTTGGGGCAAGCAATGCAGCATTTGATTTTATCGAAGCCCTTTTGTTTGGGTATGTACAAGTAAAATATTTAAAACCATCATCATTCCATATCCGCTCCCTATGTGCATGTTATTGGCCGCCAGTTTAGTGTATTATAATAATATGTAGTATATTGTATTACATTATTATGTACGGGACCAGTGGTAGCGTCGCGGTCTCTCCAGAGATTCTCGGTTCGAATCCGCACTTTGATACGTCTTGATAAGTGTATAAAAATAGTATTTATAGATTGAAATATGTGCAAATATAAGATTGGATAAAAAACTTTTTAAGATATTTATGACTTTTTCTTTTTAAAAAAACCCCCTTTAGAGTGAGTATTCATTAAAATGATAGTGGTTCACAAATATAATTAGAAACGTCCTTATTGATATTTTAAAAAACATGGATTCTACATCATACTGGATCATCATCATCAAATCTTTCGCTATTCTCAGTACAAGACTCAATCTAGAGGTAGTAAAGGACAATAATTGGTTGTTTGATCTTATGAAAACTTATCACAATACACTTTGCGACATTAAGTTGGAGTTTATTAGTTAAGCACCACCTGACAATCTGTCAAGATTGTCTTGTATAATGAAACATATTTGAAATGGTTTAAACAACTTTAAATCCTCAGCAAAGAGGAGAACTTCTAGACCAATGAATATATTAACAATGTCATTAATAAATAAGAGGAACAAAATTGGTCCAAAGTGCGAACCTTGTGGAACGCCACTATTATGTCATTATCAACAGTTCATACAAAATTCTTGGCTCCGGATAAGTTTTTATTTTTATTTTACAGTCCATCATCTGCCTATTTAACCTTCAACAATATAACTCTACTATCCAATCATGGAATCCCTTGTGCACAAAGTAGTTTGAAAGCTGCTGATCTGATGATGGTGAACACTGATCACAGTGATAAAAGGTAAATGGTCAAGGTAAATATTATACTTGGTTAGATACAAGTATAATATTTATATTAGTAAGTCATTTATTTAAAGTCGAAATTATTTTTCATTGTTTTGAAATAATTTATTTGATATTGCTCGTGGTTCGTTCCTATGGTTTAACTGCACTTTTTACGAAAAAATATGTTTTTATTATTTTGCACAAAATCTAGCTAATTAATACACCTTTCTATGAATAAGGTGTAAATTTTACTGCTAAATTGGCTCATTTTGCCAATAGCTACTTACTAATATCAGAGTTTCATGAAGTGTTTTTTTTTAATTCAATATTATCCACATTATAATCTACACTTAATCTTTTTTTCAGGATTTTTGACATGACCCCATTCCAAGCTTATATAAATGTGGTGACAAATACAATGGTGTTAATTAAAAGGTTCGAAAACATAATTATTCATACTTTTTTATGTCTTTCGGTTTTGAGCCATACGTATCGCAAAACACAATTTTAAACTTTGAAGACCTGTGTCTTATAAACTATGCAAGGAAAACTTTCAAATTTGATCTGTGATATGAGTGTGCATCTTTCAGCTTGTTATAAGATTAAAACTATGAATTAGTAATTAAACTTTTTTTTGCTTAAAAAAACTCATTGTCCTGAGTTATATTCCATTCCATACTTCTTGGCACACTATTGTTTTTCTCTTGTCTGAGACTAGTGTTTTTTGGGACAACAACTATGCAAGAAAGCGTGAGGAATATCATTAATTGATAAATAAATTAAAAGGTACAGGTGAATCGGATGTCACATCAATACTAATAGACAAACAGTGTCCAATTCTAACCCGATGTTATAATTTATAACATTTGAATGTAGAAAGCAGGTAAATACAAAAAACCTACAAAATCAGAATAGTATTCAATGATAAAACAGTGCAATCATAGATAGAAGCACAAATGTTTTTGTTTCTCGTTTTTGGCATTCTTTTTATAGATTGCTCAAATAATCAGATCATTCCATAAAAATATAAAGTTTGAATTTATTAATATAAAATTTTGCTAAAAGTATTCATTATTTAAAATAGAAAGCCTGAGAATTGGAATGCGGTCGTGCTCTGTTGTCAACAAGGTTTACTATTTCCATCAACAACTTCCTATTCAGACATTCAGACTTGAAAGTGACATATATAATATCTTTTTGTTGCCACGGTGTCCCAAGTTGTAAGGTTTTATGGTAACCGATCTCTTTTTAGCAAAGTTGAACTAATATGCAAATACACCCTCACTATGAAAACAGTGAGTGGTTCAAGTATCTATCAAAAATTACTATGTAGTAATATAAATTATGTAATTTAATTTATTTTATAGGACTGAAAAGTTTCTCATTGTGAGTGACAATAAAACTATACCGTATGATCTGCTGTTCCTATTTTGTGGAGAGCAATATCAGCATCCGGAATACTTGAAGGAATTAATGACAGAATCAACCCATCGTTCAGAGTGTCGACACTCGGCCAATACGTTCTTCAAACCGTCTCTTGATAGGATAAGCATACCGAGAAAACCCTGTAATCTATTTATTATTAATGACATTATTGATGCAAATGTCGCACTAAATACCTTGCAAGGGATAATACAACATTTTCAAAAGTGTAAGTTTGATTTTAGTTCTTGTACATTCATGTTGACTGGTCCAACAAAATGCTTGGATTTGTACTTCGAAATTCTGGGTCTTTTGACAATAGAACTGCGATACATAAATTGTACGATACGCTTATCTGCAGTATACTGGAATATCGTTCTATTATATGGGACCCTTCGGAATTAAACCTAACTCTTGAAATAGAGAAGGTTCAAAAACGATTTTTAAGTAAGCAAGAGAAGTGTGCTAGGACAGAAGGGTGTGGTGTTTTATCCTCTCTGCCTGATGGCGTGATGGTTACATAGTTAGTTAAGAAAAGTATGTACCTACGTGTGCTAAATAGATAATTTTCAGATTATAAATTTGTGGTGTTTAATTTTAGATCTAATAATAGTGTATGGGGCCACGATAGAAGCTTACACGTGCGTCACTGGTTTGCTGGAATTTGGTATTCCCGGACAATTTATAGCTTTTGTGGAACCATTTCCCCCCACCGCGGAAGGTGCTCAACACGTGTCTTTCTTCAATAATGAATACGTAAGTGATCAATAATTTTATTTATTTATTTCATATGCACGGTACACTGTACCCTTTACAATAATAAGAAAAATAAGATTAACAAAGTACACAATAACATAAATATCAATAATAAAGAAAATGTAGATAAAAAAAAAATGTTAATAAATTAGTAAGTATGAAAAAGTACATTAAATTATATGCATCGGGTCCGACAAGCAATGCACCCCTAAAACATGACAACGACATGCTGAAAAAATCTAGTTTTGTGCTATACTCATTACCTATTATATTGCCGGTTGAATAAAGAATATTTTTGATGATTCGAGTTTAATTTGGCAACATTAAACAATGATTGTAGCCTGGTGTTTCTGTGGGGACACGTAAATTTATCAGTCCTAACAACTCAGGACAATCAATAAGACCATTCAATATTTTAAAAAGAAAGAGCAGATCAAACATTATTCTTCTGTCGACTGACTTTATCAGTTTAGTTTCGCTATGCAGGAAATCATAGTTAATGTCCATCAGTGGAATGTTTAGTTTATAATTAACTGTACGTAAAAATAATGCCGTTAATTTAATGCCGTAATGCACGGGTAATGGGGAATTCCAGTGGTACCCGAATTTAATTTAAAAAACGTTTTCATGTATACGACGAACATTCAAGTGTTAATTTGTATCGGATGTTTTTTTAGATGTTAAAATTAAATAAAACACGAAAAATAAAATGAGAGAAAAGAAGATCCATCAAAGGCGCCCATATGCTCGAGATAGTAGTACCTAGTAAGTGTGCGTCCACCTCGTAGCATAGTGGAAGTGTATTTGGCTACCGTGCATGAGGTCGCGGGTTAGATTCCCGTAGGGGGCAACATGAAATCTTTATTCACATTGATTTTCTTATTAATGTTTCATGTGTGATACCTTATATTCATGTGTGATATTTTATATACAATTTTTGATATTCCTGTTCAAGGTGGATGAGACTGTTCGACAAGCAATGTTGAAACATAAAGTACAAATATACAGTCAATATTATTTCGACTCCTGGGATTACTGTCGCAAGTCTAAAACAATATTTTCCGTAAACTTTATATCTTATTACAAAATGATAGAGCTAAAATGTGTGGCCATGTTTTACTACGGAATTAAAGGAATTAACACAAACACGTTCTTAGGTGAATATTATAAAGTTGGGAATCCCGACTTTCAAATCAGTGATCCTATTCGAAATTTAATTAAAAAAGTTCAACCACCTTTAATGAAAGTTTCTAGATTTACTTAAATCGACTTTTTGGTATTAATTTTTTTTTATTAAAAAGTGATTTCAATAGTGATTTTGGTCCAATCTGTAATTGGATCTCCTGGCCTGTTGAGGTGGTTAAAGCAAAATAAAATAACTTTTTATAGTTCTTAGGTAATTGAACGTATTGATGCAAGCTATTTTTTTCTAAATAATAAAACTTCAACATAAGAATCCTGATTTTAGAACCGGTTATAAGTGGAGACTTAAATTGTTTTTAAAAATTATGAATGCCACTTTGAGTTCTGTACCTACACATATCAATTTTGAATAGTAGCACTAGTTGTGGTCATTTGGTAATATGGTATTATATTCTGTAGAGTATAATTATTTTAGGTTTGGAATCTAATCAAGGCTTAATGAAAATCAATTTAAAAAAAACCTGTACCTGTATTTTTTTATTATGATTTAATTTATATTTTATTCTGATTCCGAATTAGCGTTTTTTCTAGCTTATTGTATTTTCATTATTATTTTTTAACAGCCATCAATGAGTGTGGGTTGGTGTACAATGGACGTCTTGTGATCAATTCAAAATTCCAAAGGGATGATGGTAAGAGCCCCCGCAGGCTACAGACTTTTTATCAGGCGATAGTTTAATCGGGCTTTTAATCAGTATGAATATGTATGCAAGTGCGCATACTACAACGATTGTTGTTGTATACATCTTCATACTGATTAAAATCGCGACTAAACTATCGCCCGATAGAAAGTCTTTAGTCTGCGGGGGCTCTAAGGGGTGAAAGGAGACGCAGTTCCACTGACCTGATTGTTGAGAAATGTTGAGTCCTTCCGTGTGTAGGCTGGAAGTCCTCTCTGGATGCTGGTACCAGCTAGCAGCTGTTAGTGGGCACTACACTACTGCACAGTTCCACAGAGTTCTAAGCAATTGTACGTGGTCCGTACAAGACTATGTCAGAAATGCTACTGTAATCGTCGGTTTCGTTCACCATTGAGTGCCACTAGGTAACATACCGAAGTTTGGTTACCTCAGCTCTCCCGAAATGCAACTGTTGAATGCAGCTCGCTAGGCATGTAGAGGTATGGAGGAGGGGAAAATGTGACAATAATCGTCAGGATGGTAAATATTGGTCTGAACCAAGGATCTTTAAAGATATAGGGATAGGGCACTAGAATATGGTACGAGTGCCATGTTTCTTGAGAGGCTGGTGTAAATAATCAAATCATTTGTTTTTCAAGTGCCACAAATATACGACGTGTCGTCATTGCGAAAAGGGCTCTTGTTTTTGTTGTTCATACAAACATAAGAAAATTGACAGCTGTGCTATAATTTTTCATTTTTCTAATCATTTAACACCCCCATTCCGAGTTTTTTCATAATAGGTTTATGCGGTGACTCGGTATGGTGTAATTGAGTACGTTTTTTTCTCACCAAAAACGTTTTTTTTATGCATAATATTCGCTAAAACATCACACTATTTTTTTTCCAACTTTTAATTCGTAGAAAAAAAACTCAGAAAACGGCTTGTTATTTTTCACGTTGGTTATTTTCAGCTGGGCGAACTAATTCTCTACAGTTTAAATCCCTTTTCAAAAAAGTGCGTGTACAAAAATGATGAATTATACGTTTATGCAAACAATGATGGTTTATTTACGACTCGGAGGGAAGCTGAAAGTGTAAATAATTCTTCCAACTTTTCAATTATGTCAGCGCCGAGCATCGTAGTAAAGTGCCCTAGTCAAATGTAAGTTAGAAAATCTATTTTATTTTATTTTATCAATCCGTACGATGGGACAATTTCACACTTTTTTGAACGAAGCCACTACTACCAGTGTTATTTTCTTACTTGGTTATTTAATAGCGAGAAAGCGATATGCAATGGTTAAATAATATTCTGAGTAGGTATGACCAAATTACTTACTTACTTTCCCTTATCCGCACCAAATGGTGCATAGGGCACTGCATTGCAGTGCATGCAAGTGCAGTGTATCTTGCATGCAAGTGCTGTGTATCTTGATAAAAAAAAATTATTACATGAAAGGCAAGATGATCAGTCTTACGCTTCAGTACCAGTCCAAGGTATCACACATGAAATATTAATATGAAAAACTCATGTAAATAAATATTTCACGTTGACCCCCTACGGGAATCGAACCCACGACCTCAGGCACGATAGCCAAATGCGCTACCACTATGCTACGAGGCGGACAAAATGACCAAATACTTGCACGCAAATCTGAAATTTCACTCATACACTGTCAATACATAGATGTCATAGAAATTGCTTTTAAAACGTTTGAAATTGGGACACGTAGCATTTATACAAAATCCAAAAATTAATTTATATTGATATTTCTTCGATCAAGAATTCACTAGAAGGGACGTTTCTATTTTTTTTTAAATATGCGCTTTCTAGGGTTAATTTCATATCTTGTATTCTTTTTTTTTAACTATCTTGTTTACATTATCTGTTGTTTTTCCATTTTTACATGACTTTATTTTTCTCTTTTGCCACGTGCTCACTGTTTGACTTTCACAATATACCCACAAACAAGCTATGCCTTGGTGGGATTTTTGATTATATATATATAATTTTTTTTAATGTATATGTGTTTTTAATGTATATCTATGTAAACAAAAAAAATTCTTTTGAAAAAAAAAAAAAACACACTTATCAAATCCCACCGTCTAAACACTCCAGCACTTAGGTCGATACACGAAACGTGTAACGTAGGTGTCTAGTGATGACGTAGATGCCTATTGATGACGCAGTGAGTGACGTAGTGGGTAACTAGACACCTCAGACACGGTAGTTTTTTTCAAGTTAGTATTAAATGTCACTTCTCTGAAATTCTTGTTCGAAGGGATATTAACCAAACCAATGACCGATCATAATATCCATATTCCCAAGTTTGAAAAAATAAGCTTCTTCATCTCTGTGGAAATATATTTAAAATATAATTTTATTATCTTACTTTTCTGTAAAAAAATTAATAAAAACTCAGTTTGCGGCTCATTTTAAGTTCGCCGCTAACTTGGTCCTTGGTGTAACAAAACTCGATGTGAATCTAAACCATATTTGAAGTCGATTTTGTAGAGTTAATTATTTTTTTTGACCCATAGTTTTCGAGAATATTGAGTACGAAGTAAATTACATCATGTAGAATGTAGATACATGGCAAAACATGTTTTTTTTTGTAGTAATGAGTATGCTCTTTTAGCAAACTAACTTTAAAAAATGTTTGTTCGTTTAGTGACATGCTAATGAAAGATACAGATTTTCCTATCAAATTGAAAAGCCACCTGGTCAACTTGTGTGTTTTGCCAGGAGGGTTAAATTACCTCACGATAAAGGCTCCGGGAGCATTCATACCCCTAGAGTTAGCTATGACAAGAGATGATTTTTGTAAGTCCTTTTATTAATATTTTCATTAAATTAACCATACTAAAATCAAATCTAGAGGAGAGATTCATTTCTAAAGGTAAGTATTTCACAATAATACTAGGTACTACTACTACTACTTTCCCTTATCCGTACACAATGGTGCATAGGGCACTGCATCGGTACACTAAGTGCAGTGTATCTTGATCATTTTATTGCATGAAGGTAGTGGTTTGGCCATTATTGATACTCTCTGAGGTAGTTCGAATTCCTTCGAAATTTATTCCCTACCTTCATCTATTTCCATTCCGATTTGTCACCTGTTTTCCAACTCCAATTCAGTCTCGAAAACCCGCTCAGCGCAGCAACATTACCTCGAACTCGTAATCATCCGTTTTTCCTGTGAAATCCAATACCTGTTCTTCTTTCGTTCATTTCCACCAAAATCTCTTTGTCATACTCGCTCCATCTCCAAGCTTCCCAGAAACCAATTCCCGAAACCTCGTTTTGTGTCCCGCCGCGCCAGTTCGACGTGGTGTTTCCAGAGTATTCCAGGATACTTCGCCCTTCCTGGTGGTCCTTCATCGACATTTCCCGCCCCTTGTTGAGTCCAGCTCTGGTAAGTCCTTTTTCCATTTTCCGATCCTCGTTCGGACGATGTTACCAGAGAGTTCTCATCGTGGCGGGTCCAGGTAGGATGATTCGTCTTACGCTTCAGTACTAGTCCAAGGTATCACACAAGAAATATTAATATAAAAATCACATTTAAATGAATATTTCATGTTGCTCCCTACGGGAATCGAACCCGCGACCTCATGCATGGTAGCCAAATGCGCTACCACTATGCTACGAGGCGGACGTCACAATAATAACAAAAGCTTATCATATTACCAACAATAAGTGGATACTTCAGGATTCATCTCCAATGCTCGAGGTAATGTAAATGATTTACATGTCTCACTGAGCAACCTTAGATGTTCGTAGTATTACTTCTCTGTGGAAGAGAAATGACTCATCCTAAACAGATTGTTTACAGTTTTTGAAGGGTCAATAAAATTTTCAAAACAATAAAAACAAAGTATTTGAATTAGATTCGAAGCAATTTTAAGCATGAATGAGAGATCAGCCGACCCCTGGGAAATCATAAAAATATTTTAAAATAGTAGTATTAAATTTCTAAATGCGTAATATTGTTGTATAAACTCTGCTTAAAGGCACGGTTATACAAAGCAATACGTATGTCTCAATAGGCAATTTTCTGTAGCTACCGGGTTGTGGTATAGTTTCCTGCTTTCTCGCACAGTTATTTCCAACTATTCCTGCACCCGGATCGCTATCTCTACGGTAGGGTGCTTCCCAAGCCACAACAGGACTTGGTATGAGGAAACCGGGGCGAAAAAAGAGATCCAAAGGCAGCCTTGTTCTTAATTAAACTGATTACTAAAACCCCCTGCACAATGCCTCGGACACTGGCCCCACATTTTGGCCTCGGAGGCTAGTTTGTAAATTCCATAGCTCCACATAGGTAGCTGATATAAGTATGATGATGTTGATTGAAAAGCCAACCTGAAATTTTGGTATTTCGAATATATTCATAAGAATCAAATACTTGGGTCTTGTAAAAGAAATATATTTATGTTAATTTTTTGAACCCCTTTATTTTCACATCTTTGATCATACATCATTTTTTAATAGTTTATCTATAAAAATCTAAACAAGTATCTTGAAAGCTTTTCTGTTTTTCAGGACAATCAAATTTCAGATTTCTATGATTATTTCAAACAGGCGTGGGCTTATGCACTCTATCATGACAAGTTTGAGAACCTATTTGTGTTTCTGAATGAACAATATCAATCTAAAATGGTTAGTTGGTTTTTTACTGTGAGATTATTTTTAAAGGAAGCACAATATATTAGGGTATACGAGGATACAATTAATTTAATATTTTGAGTTTTCGTAAATCGACATTAAGAAGGTTTTACGACAGTCAGGTTGTCCATATGTTTGTAGCCTGTGACCAATAATTTGTTTATTCATTTCAACAATGTGAACAAATTATTCATCCATACCATAAGATCCAGGCTCTTCCTGGCTTTTGTCGGAAAAAGTCATGAAGGGTTCGAGAGATTCCAAATACCTGGAGCGTCCTGACAGAGAAAACGGCCAGAGTTCAGAAAGAAATGGTAGTGGAGTAAGAAACGGCTTGGAGTTTAGCGGGCGCCCGCCGCCGCATCCAACATGTATGAAAGCTGTTGGAGATTCGATGTTTATTTGGGTAAGTCAAAACGCCACTTGAGAGTACTACTATTTATTTTTTTTGCTATTACAATGAATTGATGACCGTTTTTTTTTTTGCTTTTAGTCTGGAAATCGTGAGTCATATCGGAAGAGAGAACTTATGAATATAATGAGATCATCCTGTTTAATAAATCGTAAAATATTTATTTTTAATTTATCTTAACACACATGCTTTATCTCTTTACTGTACCATATACCATAGAAAACAAGCATTTGAAATGTTTTTGTTTGTGTACTTATATGTTGTATTAATTTTTGTACGTGCGTAGAGTGTGGTGGATGTGTTTGGAAATAGGTTCTGAATATTTAAGCGCAGGAGACCGGCATAAGTTGGTTATATCGCTATCTACTAAGTTTTATGGATAAACTTTACCTCTCTGCTCCTTTATTTTAGCTAATACCATCTGACAGGCGGGGACTCAGAAGGAAGACTCAAGTGTTAGACTTCAAGGAGATCATAACCAACGAATTGATTAACTTTAGGGAAGTTCACGAAGATCTCCTTCCTATGTTTTCTCACACCAAGTTCGTGGATTAATTACTAAGAACTATAAAAATATAACCTAATAAAACGACACCGTTGGATCATAAACGACTATTTTATTATTGATGATAATCCCTATGAAATATATTTACAAAACATTTATAAGAAGGAAATAGTTTTACTTACAATCCCAGTCCTATATTCTTTGAAACAATGTATTTATTTCGTCTGTGTAAGGTAAAGGGGCGCATTAACTTAAATTATCCGTTTTACCTAGTAAATTGAAATATTGATATTTGATGATTAGTTGAAATATCTATCCCTCCTACGTAAACCATCGTAAGTCAGAAAAAATATTTTTCTTTATATTTTTTTTATTATGCACATAGTGACAAAAAACTTTACTAATTTATCTAAGAGTAGTTTTTGTTAAACAAAAACACATATAACATTTTGTGCTGTGTTCAAATACTTGTACACAAATCTGGAATTTATCCTATGACGGGAGTAGGTATATATTTCATTATTTATATCTCTACAGGATATCAATGCATTAAAGGGGGGGATGAAGCTAGTGTTACGCGCTTGTAAACGAGTTTTTTCGATTCGTAACATAATACAAAATCTAAAATTGTTACCTGGTGGTGGATATTCGCTAATAGCGGAATGGGGAATGTTGTAGTTAGGCTTAACACAAGTCATAAGCCTCGTAAACGCTTTGAATATCCCCCATTTTCCTGAATTTAAAAAAAAAATGAAATAAAAAACATGTATGGTTTTATTGGGAAAATAACTAACAAAGTATTTTAGTTTTTGTGATATTTTTTAAAAATAATACGGAGCTCCTGATAATAATATTGAAATTCTATATTTCTTGTTAAATACATAAACATGTACAATATTTACAATGATGTTTATATTCGTTATAAGTATTGTGACTAATCCAATTGATACGAATAATAAGTCTTCTAGTGTCCTATGTATCTTAAACGCATCACTAGTCAAAAAAGAACACAAGGAATGTAAAAACATGTTACACGCTAGAAGTATAGCAATACAAATATTTTTTTTTTACTTACGGACAGTGCAAACATTTTTGTTTTTACAGTAATTCAATTTTTAGTTTTTCTTACACTGAAATATCTCCGTTTTATTTTATTACATTAGAAAACACTTATACAAGTGCTATCATACATCTTTAATTAATTAATAGTTCTTTTTCACTCACATTTTCATAGTAGGTACATAATATACAATTTTATAGAACTCCCATATTAAGGTCAAAGAGCTCAGTAGCGCCACAGGTATATTGGGATATATGTAATGTAATATTACATTCATTATAAGGAAACGAAATATCAAACAAAATAAAAAATAAAGATATTAAGAAGTATAAATAATGTTAAATTCATTATTGTAGTCCTTACTAAAGATAGGTAGTACTTATAAACAGTAGCAGGATATTAAAAAATATACAGCGTAATTATTATGGACAGCTTTGACTAGAAAAACACATTTTGGTTTAAGCATAACTATAGTGACGCTGATGTAAATAAATTTTTTTTGAAAAATCCTAGAAAAAATGTAAAATACCTTTATACCCAAAAAATTCGGATTAATTTCTGATATAAAACAGTTGGGATAGGTCTTATCCACGGGGTTCGAGAGGAGAGGTTTGTAGAGGAAACTGGTATGAATTGGGATTTAGGGTTGAAATCGCGTAATTATGATCTGAATTTAACTTCACGTAAAGGGATTTGCAGTGTCTTGTAAGAGAAAGAGAAACGGGCTGATTTAAAATTTAGGTCAACTTAAAATTATCATAATAATGAGGTATTAATAAGCTTAAAAGGGGTTTTATAGTGGCTTTAAGATAAGGAAAATTGGACAGGTTTGGAATCAGGGTAAGTTGAAATCGTGATAATAGTGAACTGACTTAAACTTCAAGTGGCTTGTTAGCAAGGTAGAAATGGGCTCACTTAAAATAATTCAAGGCAATTTAAAATCGTTGAGCAAGTCAGTACTTAAACTTTGAATAAAGGGGTTACGCTGGCTTATAAGGGAAAATCGGGCAGGTTATGTTTGGGAATTAGGAATTCGAAATCGGAAAGTAATTGAGTTTACAGTGATTTAGAGGTAAGGTGAAAATGGGTTGGTACGGAATTCAGGGCAAGTTAAAATCGTCGTAATAGTGGTCGGCGCTACCGGCGTGCAGCAGCGATTATGTCTGGTACTGCAGCATGGGGGCGGCGAGGTTGGCGTGATGGGAACTGTTCATGCGGAGCGCTGACAGGCTCTTGTTGTACCACTCGTCCTCGGGGCTCATCCCTGGAAGCACAAAGTAGTCTAGAATAGCGGACTCGAGTGGGCTCATCGCCTCGGAGGCACATTAACCTCTACAACAATTAAAAATCCCTACAAAAATCCCCTCAAGAGTGCTTTACAAGGGCACTATAATATAAGCTTTATCCGCCACGAGGCATAGTGCTGGCGCTTTTAGCTACTGTACATGAGGTCGCGGGTTCGATTCCTGGGGGTTAAGATGAAATATTTATTGACATGTGGTTTCATATTAATATTTCATGTGTGATGCCTTGGACTGGCAGAGAAGCGTAAGACTGACAAATGATCAAGATACACTGCACTCGGTGTTCCAATGCAGTGCCCTATGCACTAGGTGTGGATAACGGAAAGCAGTAGTAGTATATATGTAAGTTAATCTACATGGGATGAGCAATAGATTTGGAGAGGCTGGTTCTCTTTTTTAAAGTCGCCTCAGTACGCCTAAGCCGAATTAAATATAATAGAATATTATGTAACATAATCAATATCACGGTAATAGTTATGCAAAGTAAAATTAGACTTGTTTTTATCACACAAGATATAACCTTCAGTACTGATTTTTTTTCTTAAAAAAATTAGGTACCTACCTACAGTAAAACGTTATATCTTTTTCGAGTTTTAGAACTGCCTACATTTATTTTACTTTCTAAGCCCTTAATTTTAGACGCGTAACGCGCAAAAGTAGATCAAAGTATATTTCACATAAAAAGTGACGACAAACCAAAGTCCAAGATAGATTTAAGGGCGAGGGTCCTGACAGGAGATTGCCTATTTCACGGGGACTGCCTTCTGAGGACCGAATTTCCTCATCTTATTCTTGGGACTCAAGTCTTAAGGCCCCTGGGGTGAGGTGGAAAAGAAGGTGGTACCTCTACTACTAAGGGGGCACTAATAGCTAACGCGACCAAATCTAGAAACACGAACGTTAGTATCAGAAAATTAAATTGCGCTTTTTATCAAAACTGCCTTATTTATAAGAGTTATTTACTGCGTTATCACTGTTACGGAAGCCATCGTAAAAAATTAGTATGGCATTTTCTTAATAATATCAAAACAGCAAAGACATGACATTACATTTGCAATACAAACTTAATGCTTTATCGGTGCCTTGTACCCATTGAGAATCCTTTTTCGATGCTTGTTACAAGATCGATGTAGGGTTACAAGATCGTGTGAAATTTTTGTTGATTTAATTTTATAAACTTAAAAAAGGGTCATAAAAATTCTAACCGATTCTTTACCTTATTCCGGGATTGGTTTGGTTTATTATTTAGAATTATTGTGGTGGTATGTATGAATTTCAAAATCGAATTCATAAAATAATCACACAGTAAAACGAGTGTGAATATATGAGATAGGTGGGTGTGATCCACGAAATATTTTTGCAATATCGGTGAGACAGATTTCCGAAAGAGATTGTATCGTTTCGAAATTGTATTCTGCACAGTTCACCGGTGTCCCTCGGGCGTTTTCACTTTTCCGGGAAAGCGCGCCCCATCTCCCATCCCACCCTGCCCCATCCCTCTTCTGCCCCATTCCACACTTGCCCCATTCTACCCCGAGTCGTTCCGTAATAAGAAAATTTCCACTACATTTGCCCTCGGCAACGTGTGCTGGCGTCTTGGCAAATATCCCATTTCCTGGCTAAAGATTGCATCTTGGAGAGAAGACGGACGAGGAAATATGACTATACTACCGCGTTGCCTCTCTGTCTGAAAACTCGACTGAACTTATGATTACCTATCTATAGATTACATATTTAACTTTTCTACACTCAGAAAGCAAAAAGTAGAAATTAATACTAGGTACTGTCTGTTATAGGCAAAAAATAAATTATATCGTGTGCTCATTACTACAACCTACAACTAACTACGAGAAGGTAGGTATAGTATGTATCATACGTATTATTATTTTAACCTCCTTGATCATACGTAACATTAAAATATGCATTTTTTAGTTTATTTCTAAAATCATATTTCCGTATCCTCAGTTGTAATTCATTGAAATACGACTTACCTTTGTGCTTTCTATAAGTATGTTTCCTATACCTAAAACCTATTCCAATACATAATACCTACATTCGCGTCTTATTATTAGGTAATAAAAGTCGTTATTCCGTCGCGGTGGCGGCGCTGAAACTGAACTGACTTATTTTACGTAGGTTTAGATATATTTTTAAAATTGTAATGAGTTTTACTATGAAAGGTATGATATTAATGTAACCTGTTTTCACCAGTAACTCATTTGACCTAAAAAATTATTGTTAGTTGGAAGTTGGAACCTTTTGTAACGTAACGGTGTTTCCATGTTTATAATATCAAATTGTAGATATTATTCTTCGCACTCGAAAACAAGTCCATAAAATTTATATTTAATCCAGTAAATAATTGATAACTTCGTTTTTCTCGTCATTTTCATTTTTAAAATAAACAAATATCTATATAATTAAGTTATTTTTACCCATAGCATCTTGTCTCATTCCCGCCACCGCGCTCATGTTGGCTGCACTGTGGCTCATGGAAAATGGCTGCGACATACCGGGGTAAGACGATGCACCCATCTGTAAAGAAATGTATTATTTTTATTACATTTCAAAGTATTTGTCATACATGTAAAGATGATAAAACTGTGCCAAAGTGAACACAGTATTTTATTTTAATTCAATAAGGAAATCAAAAGATTTTAAAATACGAAATAAACTTTTAAATATATTTACTTAGTAATAAGACTTTTTATTCCACTTTTGTAACGTAAAAAGGTGGAAGTAGGTATAGTTTTTCATGATTGGTAAATAACCTGTTTACCGTTTAAGCGTGTTTGTGGATTTGGATCGATTTATAAATTAATCAGCAGACCAACTCTGCAGTGGATTAATCAGTCGGTTAATGAGTGAACTGGATTAAAACTATTCAGTTTCCAAAGCGAATTCGATGGATATAATCAGCAATCGGGCGGGAAAATATGTTTGCGGCTAACGAGCTACGCGCCCGCCTATTACCATAATACGTATCTAATTAGATGCAATGGGGTGCGAATGAAATAAATTATAAAAATTTGATTATAAAATTTAATAAAATAGATGAAATAACGGCAAATTTATCAAAAATATATTTGAGGGAAAAATAATTCTACTAGTAAATTTACACATTACACATCCTACATACATTATCGGCCAAAATAAATTGTTTTTGGTATTTTAGATTGAGAAGCGAATACTTTTTTGTTTTATCGTCCCGCTTATATTATTTAATGGATATCTTGTATCTTATAATACATACATAGTTGTATAATTCCTTGGTAAGAAGTCGGTTGGTTTAGTTCGATTATTTGGTCGCCACATGAGGCTCGATACTCTTTGATGGTAGAGAGAATACAGAAGAAATTTCTGCGCTATCTGTCCTAATCCTAAAGGAATATGATTATTATCCTTGGCTCTTCCCAACCGACTATTTACTAGGGATGCTAGGCTACCAGTCATTATGGAGGAGGAGAGGGACGTCCATTTGGGTGTTCACTTCTTTCAGGTGATTGGTGGTCGCATGCATAACTCAGAAATTCTGATTTGGCGTAATCTATAAATGAAATAAATTTATTTTATTTTTATACTTACCTATTTAGATGTACAATATTGTGTTATAATATTAAAGTCGGCGGTTTTATATTATCTCAATATTTGTTTGCGTATAATTTATCAACATATTTTTTAAAAGTTGTATTTTGTAAAGGCCCTACGGGCGTTGATGGTGATAAATGAATAGATTGTCCCATAAAGACTTCTACAGTAAATTACCTGTGGATAGCGATTGATTGGGGCCGGATGAGGATATGGCTGATACCCTCGGTACCCCTGGATGTTCCTCATCATCCCATTGCACGAAGGAAGAACTGAAGGAGCGAGGGCTTTCTGAAGTTGCTTCTCTTGTTTTCTATATTTTGCGCGACGATTTTGAAACCAAACCTGGAAAAGAATATAGCATTAGTTAAAGCTTCTACTTCTACTTTCCCTTATGGTGTATTGGTAGTACATCGAATGCAGCGTATCTTGATAATTTATTACATGAAGGTAAGATGATCAGATCTTTTCTTCTCTATGGCTGCGAATCGTGGCACCAAACCAGGGCCCAAGATAGCAGACTTCTGAGTTTTGAGAATAGGTGTCTTAGAAGAATTATAGGTGTGCGGTGGTTTGACTTTGTAAGGATCACAGAGGTGAGGCAACTCAACTGAGGTATCTACTGTCATCCGGCGAAGGCGTTTCGGCTGGCTAGGCCATATACTACGTATGCCTCCCGAGAGCCTTAACCATGCTTGCCTATTTTACAAGGCATCAGGTTCTCGGCGTCCTGGTCGTCCACTGTTAACAATTCGTCAGCAGTTTGCGTCAGAGCTGCGGGACGTGGACTTGACTTGGGAGGGTGCACGAGAGCTGGCGGCCCATCGCTTGGCCTGGAGGAAGTTTGTGGATTCCATATGCTCCACATAGGGAGCAGATATGGTATGATGATGATGATGAAGATGATTAGTCTTATGCTCCAGGCACAAATGATAGTTTTATATGAAAATATTACATATATAAATATGACCCCACCGGGAATCGAACACGCGACCTCGTGGCGGAGACACCACGGCAAACCTAAACCACGAGGCGGACGAATTAAACTTTTCCCGCATTTGATTCATATTTATTAAGTATTTGTTTATAATTTTGAATCAGCTTCGTTGAACACCAGTAAAGATACATAATTTTTAATAGATAATAGATTTCGGTGACGTCACTCATTGTCTCTCGCTTATTAATTATCCGATTTACAACTAGATTTCACGGATAATTTAAACATTACACATAAATGTTCGCGTTTCATGCGTATTGTGATTCAAAAATATAAATCGTTTTTTAATAAAGCTCAAAAACTTTACAATATGTACCTACTACATAAGAACCCATTTTGTAATACATGTACCTACGAGATCCTGTAGTATCGACTCGCCCATTGCAAGACAAACCTTGAATTTCCCCTCCGTAATTTCCCAGCCTACTATATGTGATGCCCTTCATCTGGGGTTATCTGACATACGCGCCACGCGCCCCCGCGTCGAGAGGGCGGGGCAGGGCGCCGGGGGGGGCGGGACCTCGCGGGGCGGGGAATACCTCAGGAGGGTGAGGGAGGAACATGCCTTAACACTGAGGTGACTATGATTATTGTAAATATGGGATTTCAAACTAAGAAAAGTGTTTCTTTTGGGAACAACTTTCAAAAAAGGATGATACATGCCGAACCATTTCTTTATTTATTACATTTCGTTGATTCTAGATCCTACATAATAGTCCGCTTCGTGGTTTAGTGGTTAGAGCGTTGGGCTGTCATGCATGAGGTGATTATTGTTAATATGGGATTTCAAACTAGGAAAAGTGTTTCTTTTGGGAACAACTTTAAAAAAAGGATGATACATGCCGAACCATTCATTTATTTATTACATTTCGTTGATTCTTCTTTTTCTTTTCTTTTCCCTTATCCGCACCCAATGGTGCATAGGGCACTGCATTTGTACACTAAGTGCAGTGAATCTTGATCACTTGTTACATGAAGGCAAGATGATCAGTCTTACGCTTCAGTACCAGTCCAAGGTATTACACATGAAATATTAATGTGAAAAATCACATGTAAATAACCATTTCGTGTTGACCCCCTACGGGATTCGAACCCGCGACCTCATGCACGGTAGCCAATTGCGCTCTGTGCTACGAGGCGGACGATTCTAGATCGTACATAATAGTCCGCTTCGTAGTGTAATGGTTAAAGCATTGGACTGTCATGCATGCATGTCAGGTTGCGGGTTTAATTCCCGACGGAATCAATATGAAATATATTTTTTCGTGCGATTTTTTATCATTAAAATATTTCATGTTATGTATTTTTTTTGCACAGACGCTGAAGCGTATGAGTGATCGTATTGCCTTCATGTAACAAATGATCAAGATTAGCTATGCTTGGTTTAATGCCCTTGCACCTTTAGGTGCGGATTAGGGAAAAATAGTAGTTGTAGTAACAATCGATTTCTAAAAGTTAACAATAAATTAACAAAAAACGCGCCCCCAGTTTAATTAATTATTTTTTAACAGACAATAAAATGGCATTGTCAGATTTTCCAAATTTTTCATCTTTTAAAAAATTAACATAAAGTTGGATACATAGTGTAAAGGTAGAATCATTAGCATAATGTACGTCATTTTTTATTTTATATATTATAATGATTTCCCCTCTTCTTCTTCCGGTATAACACCGGTACCCACAAACAGGCTATGCCTTGTGGGATTTTTGTTTATTTAATATTTTTTTATTGTACATTATATGTGTTTTTAATGTATATCTATATTGAACAAAAAAAACTCTTTTGAAATAAAAGAATAAAAAAAAATAAAAAATATATTCATTGTACGAAATATCAAGGCAAAATATTGAGATAAAAATATAATACTAATTATTTAAGATTTTCGATAACTGACGATTTCGGTGAAAAACAGATGTTGGTGAATATTTGTATTCAACCAATGCATTTAAAAATCTTGTAAGTTTATTTTTAAATGCACTTTAATAAAAAAAATATTCATTACATTTTGAACGCGTGGACACCTGCAGGGTCGTAGCCTGCGGAGGGTTATGTTGCCTTAAGAAGTGGGTGAGGGGAAGAAAAATGGGATGAGCGCTAACTTCGTTACGGATCCATTTGATGGGATTTCAGTCCACCCCTGGTGCCGGGGCGGGGGGCGGGTCCGCCTCCCGGGCACCTTGTATTGTGCTGCGAACGCTAATTGAAAGTTTTCTTTACGACGGACGACACGAACAACGGATGTGCTAGGGCCTCTGTACAACTAAATGCAACCTATTACGCTTTTGAATTATTTTAAGATTCAGAAGCGAATTTATACAGTTTTAGTGGCGAACTTTGAAAGAAGTTAGATCGATGAATAACTATATAACAATTAATTGCCGTTTACTGGGAAAAATTAAATGCGTTATTTCTAACTATAGGGTTCTTTCCGATAGCATGAATATTCTTGAAAACGTTATAAATATTTAAAGTAAAACGATATAAAACACAATGATCAAAAATTTTGTTTTCATTTATAAATTTATGTTTTAAAAACACGAAAATACGAATGATTTTTAACGGCCGTTATTGGCTAATGACGTCATTTCCGTCTACCGTGAAGGCATGAAATTCATTCCGTAGTGAGCGCTTATATTGCTATGACGTCACACCGCATGCGCGCCAAATGGAGGCCAAATTTTGCGAGCGATTTGAAAAAGTGCTATTTCAAACCGCGCTAGAAAATTTATATGACATCGTAAAAATAAAAAATAAATTCCCTTGATATTGTAATTTTTCAATTAAATTTTTTAAAATAAAAAATAAAAAATCGGAATGAACCCAATTATGTTTGTACAAAATACTACTCTCTCTTTAGTGTTGTATAGGGCACAACATTATTTAAAATACACTTCGTGTAAAAATGTCACCACCGCAGTGAATCTCGATAATTTGTTACATGAATGCATGATGATCAGCCTTATGCTTCAGCGCCAGTTCAAGGTATCACATATGAAATATTTTATAGGAAAATCACATTTAAATTAATTCATCGGGAATCGAACCCGCGACCTCATCCATGGCCGCCCAACGTGCTACCAAAGCGAATAATGTATTTACCTATTAAAAATTCTAAATAATTTATCTACAAACGAACAAAAAATACAGCCTTCTGAATCCAAGGACTTGTTTGAGTTAGCTCTCCTGACATTTAAATTGAATTACACGTTCGGTTTTGTTCGATATCCGTCCTTTCTACAGGCGGAACAATTACTTCCGTTGATTGTTTTTTTTTTAGTCCCTCTTAAAGAGAACATCTCTTTACGTTTAGGTTCTCTTTAGAAGTTAGTTGTGAATGTTGACGCATTTTTAAAAATATTTAGGAAGGGATGGAAAATGTTTGTATTAAAAAATAATACAAATTATAGTGATTATATTTATTTATATTTACGGAAAAAATCAATTTTAAATACAAAGATAAGCATGATAGGGATAACAAAGCAGTAAAATATAGTGGCAGAATCCTCTGATAATATTCCTCTGATAATAATCCTCTAAAACAATTCATTAATTGCGGGATGCATTAATTAGATGTTATTTACCTTCGAACAAGAATTTCAGAGAAGTGACATTCCATACTTGAAAAATACTACCGTATCTGAGGTGTCTACGTTACTCATTAATTCATCAATTCGATAGACATCTATGTCACGCGTTTCGTGTATTAGCTTAACTGCTGGAGTCTTTAGAAGAAGGAATTTGATAATAGGTGGTGTTATGAAATTAACCCTAGGACACGTATATTTTTAGAAAATTTGTATTGAAACGCCCCTTCTAGTAAATTTCAAAGTCGTTAATATTGTTTTCCCTTACTACTACTTTTTCTTATCTGCCTCTAATGTTGCATAGGGCACTGTATTAGTGCACCAAGTGTAGTTTATCTTGATCATTTTTATTTCATGAGGGCAAGATGATCAGACTTACGCTTAAGCGCCAGTCCGAGGTATGCAATATTTTTTAAATTTATAATACATATTTAAATAAATATTCTATTTTGACCCTGGGAATTGAACCCGCGACCTCATTCTTGGTTGCCCAACGCGCTCCACTAAACCATGAGGCGGAAAATGTTTACTTCCTTTATATTTGTTTTTATTTATTATTTTAAATGACAGTGTTCTATAGCTATATATTATGAGCATTGAATTTCTATTCATCCTCGTAGAAATTGTCATACGCCATGATATAGGCAATCTACATAACGTAAAAACTTTTCAACGAAAAAATCTAAAAATCTCGAATGACGAAATTGCAAAAAATACCGGCTTTACGAATTTATTGTACAAAATCGAAACAAGAATTAACGTCGACATGAAATTCATAAAGCGATGCATATATTTAAGTACGAGTATGTACTGCAGCGTAAATTTCAGTAGAGCGACATGCGACGATTCAGTGCACATTTTACGGAGAAGTATGAGTGATGCGAATATGTTGTGTTATTTATCATATATTTCATGGGTGGCCAACAATGACACGTAATTGAATTTTATCTCCCACCGGCTACCTAAACTTAAAGTCTCTTCTTTTTCAAAATATCATATTTTAACTTTAAAGGCTTAGGTACGTCGCGTCGTTTTTCTTTTAAAAAATGATGTAATATTTGTACCGACAAAATTGCCATAGTAATTATTTTTTTAAAAATAAAATTTAACATAATTTTTAGTGTTAGTAATAGGAAATATACTGTTATTAGGAAAATGTACCACAGATGATTTTTTTCTATAAAAATAGATAAAAATCTTTATTTCTTTTTCAAAATTTGCTTATAGATTTTTGTTTGTGAATGTAAATTGTATTTTTATACAATTTACTACTTTACTACTCAACCCAATGACAGACGCTCCCATTTATACTAATAAAAACAATGGTTAATTAATTATGTAAAATAAATAATAAATAAATAGTAGGTACAATATGTGAAATTAAAAAAATAACCAGAGTAAACAAAACTCGTAATACAACCCGGAAATGGTGAATCTACATCATATTTATTGTAGAGTCCAATATGTAAGATGATTTTTGAATCTGAGATTCAAAAAAAAAAATCAAATCTTTCATTACTACCGTAGATTAAGTGAAATTGTACGAATTCTTGTTAAAATTAAGTTTTCGCTTTTGTTTTCTTAAAAGTATTAATTTGACTACGGAGACTATATTTAATAATAAATACAAAGAATTTTCAAAAGAAAATTCAATTTATTCAAAATCGAAAAAAAAAAAAAAAAATCTTCAAAATCGACTCAACCAAATATGATGGAGATTCACTGGTTTCCCGCTTTGTACACCGAGTTTTGTTACGCCATGTATTTTTTTATGTGTGGCGTTCGACTGGAGTAACGGCCGCGATCGACTTGACAAATGGTTGTGCCTCCATGATGTACAATTACATATTCCGTGAGTCGAGGTCTCCGCCGGGAACAATATCGATGATGCGCGAACCAGTAACGAGATTCGGTACGCAGGTTCGGGTCCTCATTCGATTAGGAGCTCATTTGCTCCGCTGCTTGGAGACTCGCTCACCCACACTGGCGAAATACAAAATAAGGAATACGGAAAACTACCCTCTGTCGTTAGTAGCAGCCAGATTGCAGCGATCTACGAGTACAGACAATTACCTAGTAACTTTTACTGCGGAAAATATAGGTATTTGCTTATCCTGGAAAAACTGTGATTTATTTTAAAGTATGATCTAGATTAAAGCTAGCATAAAAAACACGAAAATGGCATAACGGAATAATATACAGGGTGTAACAAAACTCGATGTACAACCCGAAAACTGGTGAATCTACATCGTATTTGGAGACGATTGTGTAATATGACTTTTTGATCTGAGCTTGAAAAAAAAATTTTTTTGCTTTCCACAAAAGTTTTCACAAGTATGGCAGATTAAGTAAAATTGCTCAAATTCTTATTAAAACGCGCTTTTTTAATTTTGTTTTCTTTACGGATAGTATTATTTTGACTAAATACATGATATTTGATAACAATTTGCAAAAAAAAAAATCGAAAAAAAATCAACTTCACACTCAATTTTCTCAAAAAAACTAAGGGTCAAATAAAAAAAAAACTTTATTCTACAAAATCGACTCCAAATATTATGTAGATTCACTGGTTTCCCGCTTGTACATCGAGTTTTGTTACACCCTGTATATGCATCGCATTTTTTTCGCAGTGTGGCAGTGATTTTCCATAGATGTATACTCTCATTCGTAGAGTTTACAAATCTCCGTGATATAAGGCAATCGACGCATCGTGAAAACAAAATTATTAGAAAATGAAAAAAAATTCACCAATTTGGTTAACAGAATGCGGAGCTGATAGCTTATTTAATATTATTCAGTGTTTTTAACGTCTACTGCATTAAAACGCGGTTACAAAAAGCAATGAAAAACTCAAATTAATATTCCTAAACTAACAATGTTAATCAAGTATATATTTTATACCTACCATTTCCTATCAAGTGTAATAGAAATTTAAAACAACCAATGACTTAAATTTCAATTTAAACTTGATAGATGAAAATGATTATAAAATTAAACAATCCATTGATATAAATTTCACAAATTTTAGGTTCCGCACAAACCACCTATTTTACATAATGGCGGGCATTAGACAAAACAACGGGAAAATCAAAATGGCGACGGCATTCGAAAATAGAATTGCATTTGCAGGCCCGCCAACCGTTTCCCTCGCGTTTCCATTTTCTGCGCACTTCGCCCGTATGTTATGCAGAAATATAAAAAATTTCACCAGAATAGAAAAGTACCTACCCGGTACTTTTAGATACATGGAGTGTCTTTCATTTTGCAAGATGAGATTCGTTTTGAATTACAAATTGATTTAGGAGTGCTTTGGGTAGATATTCATTTGAGGGTGTTGGCATATATTTGTTCCGATAGAAGGGGGCGATGAATTTGCAAATAAGTATTTGTGTGCAGTGTTTTTCAATACATTTTGCACTGAGAGGAAAAGAGAAATATATATTCATAAGATAATATTTTAATTACTATACAATGTACATACAAGGAAGGGTCAATGAAATTTAGCGCTTTGGGCCTTTTGCCACAAACAACGCAACAAACCAAACATATTTTTAGATGGATATAAGATAATTAGCTTTTTTTAAGGCTCCATTTGTACTCCATTATTATTTATTTTCTTAAATTGTAAAGGTGAATTAATTTTTTTATTTTTGGTAATGTTTCACAGCACAATAATGTGTAAGTTTTCACTTGAAATCTATAACAATATTTATTCATTTATTAATTAATATGTTTCATATCCCGTTGTGGTAAATCTAAATAACCAGGTCCTAGGTACGTGTATGTTTTTTGCAGTTAAGTTAAATTTCATATTTGTGAATTTACGAGAAATATTAAAACTATGAAGTAAATGTTGAGCTTACCTGTATTCTCGCTTCATTTAATTTAGTAGTTCTTGCTAATTCTTCTCTACAATAAATGTCGGGGTAATGTGATTTAGCAAAGGCTGCTTCTAATTCAGCTAGTTGTTCCTGTAAAAAAAATACCCACAAAAAACTAGTCAATTTTACGCCCAAGTTGCAAAATAAATTAGAAATCGCCAATTTTTTAAATATCGCTACCTGCCATTTTCTGCTCGGCATCACCGGTGTCAAATGACAACATATCCTATTGTTTCTCAAAATTTGGCCGTTTAATGGTGTTTTGTGGGATGCTTAGACATTGAAAGCCATTATTTTCTATTTTGAAGTAACGAATCCCGAAATAAGGCTTCTGCACAACTTTGACATTAAATGTTTTACATGATAAATGCGTGATAAGTAATAATACAGAATACCAAAAAAGCTCCTCCCAAAAGCTCTGCGATCTGGAGTACGCCTATAACGCTTATTATCCTTATTGACGATTCAGTCGGGGGACTTCAAATTATTGTTGATAGGCTAAATAGCACTCCACAGACATTGGTTAAAAAATCAACACTGCTAAGACCCATGTCATCTGTAACAGCTCGTGTTAAGATGCCCAGATCCCCCTGGCTTTGTCGGGACAAGCCATCTAAAAAACGGTTTGTTATATTATTTGTTATATTATTACAGGGTCGAAAGCTTCAAATACCTGTGAGACAGAATGTATCAAATACCTGACCTACATGACAGAAAACAACAGATTTCAAAAGGAACTGGGAGTGCGGCTTGGAGTAGCGGGCGCCGCAACAGTATAAAAGCTGTCTGGAGATCGAATGTTTACTCGGTTAAAACAAATTCCGCCTTTACGTATAACGCCTGCATCACACCTGTTCTCCTCTATGGCTGTACCCAAAATAACCAGGGCCCAAAATAGCAGGCTTCTGAGTTTTGAGAATAAGTGTCTTAGAAGAATATCAAGGTGAGTAAGGAAGAATTTCAATACAGAGGTGAGGCAACGGACGCAGCAACCCTTGGTAACTACTGTCATCCGGCGTAGGCGTTTCGGCTGGCTAGGCCGTATACTACGAATGCCTCCCGAGAGCTCTAACCATGCTTGCCTATTTTACAAGGCATCGGTCTCGGCGTCCTAAACTGTTGACAATCCGTCGGCAGTTTGCGTCAGAGCTACGAGACGTGGACCTGACTTGGAAAGATGCACGGGCCTGGCGGCCGATTGCTTGGTTTGGAAGCAGTTTGTGTAATCTATATGCTCCACATAGGGAGCGGATATGGTAAGATGATGATGATACAGAATACCGAAAAACGATATGGATAGTCACCTGATAGCAAATGAGAATAATGGTACAGGTAGCGATTAGTCCTATTTTTTGTTGTTGTTTTACCTGTGTAAAGGTGGTCCGGTGTCTCCTCCTCGCGGGTGTGGGGCACGAGGCCGTGGTGGGCGTGTGCGCGGCGTGCGGCGCGTGCGGCGCGTGCGACGCGTGCGCGGCGTGCGCGGCGTGCGCTAGGCCCCCGGCGGGGCTCAGCGCGCCCCCCGCGGCGCCCAGCCCCTGGCCCGGCTCTGGCTTCAGCTTCTTGAAGGCGCCCTCAGCTGCCAGCAGAAATACTGAGAGGTCAGTTGTTATCATGCCCGAGGGGGGGGTTAACACAAACAAACAGAACAAATTGAAATACATAAGTAAATTGTGGTTTTGGTCTAATGGTAGACCGAGGACTCCGGATTAGAATTTTAGTTTAAATCCCGTACAACTTGTTACCTGCTATCTGGCACAGTTATTTCCGACTATTTGAAAATAGCCCCGAAATTGAAGTAGTTGAGTATATCATATGAACTCAAATGTTTTTTTATTATTAAAAAATAATAATAATAACAAAAAAAAATAAAATCATATAAGAATTTTCATCGAAGCAAGCGACCTCCATAATGTAATAGCTAAGACGTCCTAGACTCATGATTCGGAGGTTCCGGGTTCGATTTCCGGTACGAATATACAGATAAAAGTGATTTTTATAGAACTTGGGTGTTTGTGATGTTGTTTTTTTCTATTTTTTAGACCTCCTGGACATGATAATGACGGTTTTTAAAGTAGAATGCTGTCATGAAATTTAAAGTTAAATTGAAAAATCTAACACACTTTTAAAAAGCCTAATTGAAAGTGAAAATCGTGTTCAGTGATCGTCCACAGCGATTATTTGTTCATGTAATCCTCAAACTATTTTTTTTCAATCACCACCTGCCAGATTATAATTTTAATTATTTAAATTATTATTTCTTTACAATAATTTGTAAAATAAGTCTCGGCATGTGAGGACATTTACACAGGAAAATTTATTTATCCACTTTGTATTATTTTTTTGTTTATAAAATAAGTAAATAATTAAAAACACAAGCTCTAAAACTAAATTAAATACCCCTAAAGACGAAAAACAAATAAAATTCAATCGTTTTTTACTATCACAGTGAACGTTTTTCCAGAAATTTAATAAATATCTACGACCAAATAATAAAATAACCATAATAATAAACCAACCGTTAACGTTGATTATTGAAAATTTAAAAACACCTATATGTATGATATTATAATAAAATTGTAATCTCAAGTCTAGATTCGCCCCACACTGATAATTAATTGTTTCGTTTTCAGTTCGATTGTAAATATAAAATTAATGATGTTTAAAATATATAAATTACACTTGGAGTAACAAAACTCGTAGAAAACCCCGAAAATTGGCGAATCTACATCATATTTGGAGTCGAATGTGTAATATGTCTTTTAAATCTGAGTAAAAATTACACAAAATCTTATTGAAATGTGTTTTTATTTTTATTTTGTTTCTTCGTGGATAGTAATTATATTTGATTAAATAATGATATTTGATAACAATTTGCAAAAATTTTACTCAATATTCTCGAAAAGTGTGAGTCAAATATGACGTAGAAGCACTGGTTTTCCGCTTGTACGTTGAGTTTTATCCCACCGTGTATAAACAAAAGTTCAATTAAATATAAAACACAATAAGTGTACTTTTTAAACTGTACAATGGTTATTTTTTAAATAACAAAAGTTATGATAAATCATTCCTCACTAGACTTCACTTCATTCCTGTTAAATCGCCTTATTGAGACTCTACACACTCCATCTCACTCCTGTTGGTGTCTCACTCATAAAGCTTATTGAATTCATTACCGTTTATTAATGCAGTTAGGACAACCCACTTACAATTACTGACACAGTGGCGACTGGCGTCGGCGTCGCGACGTCCAGGTGATGTTAGCGACTAGCCACTCTCGTGTCTTGGGCTTGGCGTCTTTTAACCTTAACTTGGATGTCAGGCGTCGGTTTTGTAACCGCTAGAACAATCTGGAGTCAAACTAACTTTGCTTGTGATAAGTATCTTGACGTACGTTGAATAAATAAAAATATATAACATTTTTTAAATTAAACAACTTTTGTTTTTAAATATACTTTTTTATTTTTTAAACACGAGAAAGGCAACCGGTTTCAGAGACACTTTTCCTTCAACAGGGCTTTGTATTATTATACAAATAAGTCTACAAAGCCCTGATGAAGGAGTAGTGTCTCCGAAACCGGTTGGCGTGTTAAAAAATAAAAAAAGTAGTTAAAACAAAAGTTGTTTTAATTTATTAATTATGAAAAAACTACAAAAGTGAGTGCTACCTAACATTGAGTTAATACTACATTTTATTTGATTCGAAAGTATCGATGTTTTAAATGCATTTTTTACTTATATATAAAAATAATTGTGTTAATAATGTTAAACAAACAGTTTATTTAATTATTATTATTATGTAAAACGACTACTGCATACTACTACTACTACTACTTACTGACTACTACTTTCCTACATCTGCATTCGATGGTCTTATACCTATAAATTTTTGCGCTTCAATTAATTTTAAAAATAAAATATTCCCATTGTAAACATAAATTATAACTTTTTTAAATAACTTTTTGAATATCAAAATAATTACAAAATAGAAGAATATTAAATACAATTTGCTTTTCTGTTCAAAGTATTAAATTCTATGTTTGATTGTTGTCAACTAACAAATTTTAATTAGTATACGAGTGCCTGGTCAAGTTACCCCGTAGTAATTAGTAATGCACTATTTTACTGTAGCTAATCATCGACCAATTACAGTGCAAACTCACACGAATCTAGTGCATTTTAGGGAACAGTGTCTGGGATGCCATCTCTGGCGGTAATGAATAGCCACCTACTGTGTCATCATTTTAAAATGTCTATGTATAAGCCTTATGGGCGTAAATACAATAAAAAAATAAATTTAAAAAAGTTACTGCAGTGGTGCACCGCGTGCAGTGAATCGTGATAATTTGTTATATATGAAGGCTAAATGACAAAACTACAGTATGAAGTATAACTATAAACTTTTCTCGTCATTTTGAATACATCAATCACGCGCAACGTTATTATGTCATAATTACACATTTTGGTAAAAAGATATAGGAAACGATTAAAAAATCCGTTTTAGAAAACGGAAGTCCTAAAAATTCGAAAATTCGGTACTCTCGAACTCATTCCTTTTCGTTTTTTATCGAATAAATAAATCCTTGTACTTAAATTACTACTACTCCCCCTTTTCCGCACCTAATGCCCTATGCACTGCATCGGTACACCAAGTGCAATGTATATTGATGATATTATTTCATGAAGGTGAGATGATCAGTCCTACGCTTTGGTACTAGTCCAAGGTAATTACACATGAAATATTAATATGAAAATCATATGTAAATCAATATTTCATGTTGACCCCTACAGGGAATCGAACCCCCCGACCTCATGCACATGGTAGCCAAAATACGCTACCACTATGTTACGAATGCGTGAGATTTTTAAAAAAGTAAAATTAGTTAACTGAAACAAGCTATAAAATAAATTAATGTTTAAAATGTAAACAAAACGTTTTAAAAAAATAATGACCAATTGTTGAAAAGCTTCATTCAAGAGCGAAGGCTTTATTTAAGAATTGCCACAAGCTTTCTGAATCCTTACAAACGTAATTGGGTATCTTCTAGTCATTACATGAAGACAAAGGGAACAGAGTCCTCTCAGTAAGCGCTGACTGCAGCCTGCACTTTGTAAGTGCCATACAGTAATTTACGTTTTTCCTTCTAATGAAGTAATTGAATTTTTCACTTGAATCCGCGTAAATTAAGCTCTGATCCTTTTTCTTCCGTTTCTTTCTAGTTTCCTTTACAATCATGTGAATCATCTCGCCCAATTAGACACTCTTCTGCCTTCTTATTACTGTTTTACCTAGATTAACTTGAGACATTTATAAAGAACATCCACGTTTTATATCAAATGAACTATTAAAAACATAATTTGCATTGGCGAGTTAATTGGACAACTGTAATATTAATTTTTTTACATGTATTCTTTTCAAATGCAATGTTGTTCAATCATGAGTAGAAATATTTTTCTAATTATTGATGTTGTTTATTATCGTTAATATTTAAAAAAACAGATTTTTGAATGAGTAAAATTTTATTAAGGACCGCCTCGTAGCACAGTGGTAGCGCTTTTGGCTACCGTGCATGAGGTCGCGAGTTCGATTCCCGTAGGGGATCAACGTGAAATATTTATTCACACGTGGTTTTCAAATCAATATTTCATGATTAATACCCTGAACTGGTTTTGAAGCTTAAGACCTTCTTACCTTCATGTAATAATCTTACATCTTACCTTCATGTAATAATATGATCAAAATACCCTGCACTTGGTGTACGAAGAGCAGTGCCCTTTACACCATTTGGGTGCGGATAGGGGAAAAAAGTAGTAGTTTATATTTTGAATTTGAAAATTGTGTAAGCTTAAAGAATTGCATATAATAACTTATAATAATTATGATTATTATTATGATTAAGCTTAAAGAATTGCATATAATAACTTATAATAATTGTTAATAATGATAATAACTACAGAATTATTTTTTTATATACTTTTTTGAAAACAAATTGGAGTTATTTGACTTATTTACAACTTTTATACACTTTTTTATGTCATTAGCGACATGTGTGTAAATGTGTAGTTTTCTGAGGGGTTCAGAAATTATACCACATGTAGATTTTTTTGTATCTTTTTGTGTTCTCTTATAGGCTGAGTTTATTCATAAAACAGAAATAACAAGGATTTCACTAAATTAATACACATATAACATTGCAGTAAATTCAATTTTAATATTTTAAAATATGAAATCTAAATATGTGCAAATGTCATAAAATTGCAAAATTCATTATTTAAGAAAATAAAAACACGGAAATCGTAAGGAACCCAATTTTTCATTAATTTTACTAGTCGTAGTTATTTGAGAATATATGTAAATGTATCTAATCCATTTTCATTAGAGTTAAAAACCTTAAAAGCACAATTTTTGACAGTATATGAGTATATATAAAACCATACTAATTATTGAAGTATAAACTACCCGTTCACAAAATCCTGAAATATGAAAACCGTGTGTTCTTACACAGGAATATTTTCAGAAATTCTGTTTTCATAAACGCTTGGCTCCGGGAAATTCGTCAGCCAAACGGCATAAATGAGTATTATGTCTTTGATCCTTAAATTCCGCCATTAAAACTTGTAGTCATTACAGTTTTTAAATAAAGTGTATATCCCTTTTATGAGGTTTCTGCACTCAACTGCCTTTGATGTCACCGGAGAGGAAAATGAAAAAAGCTTCGAGTCTGTGTTGGGGAAGATAGCGCTTTATCAAACGACCTGTTAGCGACATATTTTCGTGAGGAAAACGAAAAACTGGACCTACTTCATCGTGCTTAGCAAATATTTTAACGGAGGTTTTTACCGAACTAAGGGTAAAATACATAAACGCACTTATACCAACACTTAATTTAAAATCCCCTTTATTATAGATTTTTAGTGAATATTTGTAATAGTTAAAAGTCCACTATTAAATTCAGAATAATTCGGAGATCTAAAAGTATATTTTTGTTTTTGAACTAATACCAACATAATAAAATAAAGTCCGCATTTAACTGTTAGTTTGAATATATGTATTGACGCATCGGAGCGCGATGGGATTATTTTAATCTTGGAATTCTTGACAATCATTTTTAAGATATTACGTATGTATATATTGTATATGATTTATCTCAATGTTTTAAAACGATGAAAACTAGATTACCTTGGCCACATTACGAGAAAAAAATGCTTGATAATGTTAGTGTAATCAAAGGAAGCAAGTTAATCCACAAAAAAACACCGTAGTAGGAAATATATAGGTATCTGCATTAGGCACCCACTACACATCTAAGACCGAGTTGTAAAGAGTGCCTGGCGCGGGCAGAACATCAAAAGAAGAAGATTATTCTAATCTTGGGTGCGCAAAATCACTATCCCTATTCTGAGTGTACCAAAATCACATGTATTAAATTTACAGTATTACTCTACCTACATCCGCACCCAATGCATAAATGATCAGTACTTACGCTTCAGATATAAAATATTGACGTGATAACGACTAATAAATCGATGAACGCCAGCTGCACACACGAAAAAGCATGACTCATTGTCACGTTCCGCCTGAGCCGAGTGTGCAAGCGAGAGCGCGGAACAAGCGATAGAGAGGCACGATCGGCCTAAGCGTTCGGTTTGTGACGCATCTATCTCTCTTCCACTCCATCGGCCGATGCGTCCGAGTAGAAAGGAGACAGCAGCAGCACACAAGCTACAAAGTGAAAGTGAAATTAACGAATGCAAAAAAATGATAATTTATGGAAAAAATTGTAATTTTCAATTAACTCCTGCTTTGTATTATACAAAATAATGATATTTCAGTAATAATAATTCAATTCAATTCATAAAAGTATGCTATTTTTCATCATGTTTTTCTTATGACGTTATCACGTAAAATTATCGTCCGTAAAACCTTACGAATTTTGATATCAAGCTCAGCTAACAAGAGCCGAAAATCACTTATTAGGGTGGTAATCCGTTATTAAACAGAATCATATATTATTATTTCTCGGTGAATAATATAGATTTGGATCTAACAAACAAAATCGACGGTCCAGCGAGAGATGTGAATTGAAATAGGGTAACGCGCGACCAGTCGATGGCACGAGGCTTCAGTTAGGGGACTCTTGTTACATGAATATTATTTGTTACTTCAATTGGGGCGTGATGTCATATTCAGAAGTTGTCATCTATTTAGATCAAAAGTTTAAAAAATTCTATAAATATTTTTTGCTATGTTTGTAAGTGGAATTAAGATTTTTTCATATGAAAAAGCAGTTTTAAAATTATGCTTCATAAGTACACATTTTAACAGATGCAAGTAGAATTTTAAAAAAGAATTGTAAAGTATGTAAAATCTTAAAAGAAGAAGAAAGACTTGAAATTCAGTAAAAAAAACTTTTGGTTGTCTGTAAAGTCGGTTTACGGACGATAATTTTACGTAATAACGTCATAAGAAAACATTGATGAAAAATAGCATACTTTTATGAATTGAATTGAATTATTATTTACTGAATAGGCCGATCTTGCCACTCTATTTATCTCTATCGATTTATTAGACGTTATCACGTCAAAATAATAGTCACGTTTTAATAAAAGGAATTTATTTGTTTTACAAGAAATATTGGTACAAGAGCCAAAAAGGGCAAAAAGTACTAAAAATCTCATGTAAATCGGGCACCATAAAAACTTAAAACCATAAAAGTTTTTTACGGATTTCATGTCTTATTAAAAAAATACGATACAATAAAAACAACCTAGTATTTAAAAAACAATATAAAATAAATTGGTGATATTTTCTCTGAAAGTAAAATCTACAGTCAAATTCTATATTTGATTTTTAAAAATGCAGGTACCTACAAAATACTCAATGTTGAAATATTACATTTATATGACATTGTTTAACTTTTTTCCTCTATTTCAATACGTATGCAAATTGTGTCTCTAACGACACAAAAAAGTCTTAAAATAGTCAATATGAATTTTTTAAGATTTTATCAAATTACAAAAAAAAGTAGTTTTATCGGTTTAATAAATATGACTAAACACTTGTAAAACTATGATTATTTCCACCAGACCCTAAATGAACACCCCCTGGTCTATCAAGCCCCACACTTGTCGCCATCAAGGCGCTATTTTGCATTACCATTCCGCGACATATGGGCCCCTCGGCCCCCCGGCCCGGCCAGAAATAAGCGGATATTACACATGTATAATAATTGTCCACAAATAAGGACACACTCCATTTATTTTATTGTCCTCTTTACAGGACGCAGCGGGGAGGGACTCCCCCTGCGCTTCACAGGTGTCATGTGATAAAAGGATTTTGGTAGAATACTCACAATATATTTATTTGTTTGAGAACTATTCGGCTTTAATAATAAATCAACGGAAACCAATTAACTACTTAAAATTATTTAGTCAAATAGTCGTGTTGTTGGAAAAAGAAGAATGAAAGTAGACTGAATGCTGTTGAAAAGCGATCTCTCAGGCGAATGTGTGGTAAGACTATGGTGTACAAACGTCGAAATTAGAGCAGAGTGCAAGGCTGAGATAAGCATTATCGACAAAAATAAGAAAGGGCTTTTACGATGGTTTGGTCATGTGGAGCGAATGAGTGATGAAAAAACGGCTAAAAGAAGTTTACATGCAAGTGTGCCTGGATGTAGAAGCCGAGGAAGGCCGAAAAAGACATGGCATGACCAAGTACGACAAGTACCTGAAAGTGGACGCGTGAAAAGTCGGAATAATCGGCGTATGTGCATGAGAAGATGTATGAATGTAGAGGAAGTAAAGGAGAAATGGCGTGATGGTTATTTAGTTAGTTAGTTACCCTTGTAGATACAAAAGCATATTAATATTTTAAAAACTTTTGAAATTCTTCTTAGAGACTATTAAATCTTATTATATTTGGACGTAATGCAATATGAAAAAAAGTAAATAATATATTTTAAATACGGACTAGGATAGAATTTATTATAGGTAATTATTAGGAAAAGGTACATAGAAACAAAAGCTGTTTAAGCTAATATAATGAAATGCAACTGCACAACTATTGTTTTAATGTAAATTTAAAAAAGCTAAAACAATCTCACTTAGAAATAGTTAAACTCAAGTACAGTGCGCTCTTCAAGTCTTTTCAACTTGACACTGCGCATATTGAATATTAATCATTCTTCTGTCTCGATTGAATTGTAATTGGAGTCCAAGGACCCTCACAACAGTTGGGGTAAATATGGTCCAGGACCCCCCATATATCCAGAATTAAGCAGTGAATCCATTGGGGTTACTCTTGCACCGATGGGTTCCAACAATGGAACCCCGAAGTGCGAACAGGGGAGCTTTTGACACTCAATCGCGTTTTTTGTGGATGGTTTTAGGGATTAGGACGGTGAAATGTCTTCATTTGCACTGACCGATTTATTAAAGGGTTTTTTATTTTAAATATTTTTATTTGTTTCTTTAATATTTAACAAGTTATTTATTTCATTTAAAAAAAATTATTAACCACTTCAACAGGCCAGGAGCCCAACTACAAAGGGGAACAACGTCACTAACACTCAGGCTTGAGAAAAATAACTTTTAATTATTGTGTTCTCATCGGGAATCGAATTCGAAACCTCCGTATCGTGAGTCCAGCATCATAGCTATTACGCTACGGAGGCCGCCATAATTGGGTTCTTCCCGATTTTTTATTTCAAAAAATTTATTGAAAAATTACAATATCAAGGGAATTTTTTTAAAATTTTTACGATGTCTAATGAATTTTTTAGCGCGGTTTGAAATAGCGCTTTTTCAAATCGCTCGCAAAATCCTTCATTTGGGGCGCATGCGGTGTGACGTCACAGCAATATAGGCGCTCACTTCGTAATGAATTTCACGCCTTTCATGGTAGACGGATATGACGTCGTTTCGTGTTTTTAAAACATAAATTTATAAATGAAAACAACCCTTTTGATCATTGTGTTTTATATCGTTGGAATTGTAAAAATATACTTTAAATATTTATAACGTTTTTAAGAATATTCGTGTTATCGGGAAGAACCCTACTATAACAATATAACAATAACCAAATCATTTAAAATATTTTATATTTATAATTAATAATTATAACAGTAACCATAGCATTTATAATATTTTTAATGCAAGCCTTGAACGACTCAAAGGTTCATGATATAACAAATATGTATTCAACATATTTATATATAATAAATAATTTCGTTTAAGCAAAAAACATATAACATACATACATGTTTTTTCAATAGCTTATATTGATCTGCAATACACAAAAGGATATAATTCTAATTTATGTTGTCAATTTTTATTTCATTTATGGTTTTATTTCACCGGTGTTTGATCTTGAACTATACTACGAGGCGGACAGGAAAAAATAAGAAAGAAAAGAATTCATTTTTGCTAAATCACTTCATTATGTGTTGATCAGCTGTCCACCATTGCCCAGGTGACCAGTGGTCATATTAGCCCGCGTTGCGGACAATCGGCACGGCCGGCTTATTATGGGATAATCTCCCCTACTTAAATAACCTAACCCTGCCATAATCACTAACGCGTGCCAGTCGATGACCGGCAACAGTTCTGTATTGTAACGTGTACAGCATTATTAGGGGAGGATTTGTTAAGTGGTTCTAGATAATAAAAATAGTCCTGAACTGACCAAACCCTTTACACTTTTGTTTGCTCTTTGTGGCAAGGTGTGCTTACTAAATACTTCCGCGTAGTAAATCCTAGTTTATACAGGATTGTGTATTGAACAACTTCGTTCGACCTTTATAGCATTCAGGAGTTATAGATTTTTAAAGTTTATAAATAAATGATAGGATTACAGACCACTGTAAAACTATAACTAAAACTTTATGGAACAGATTTACGAAGGGTTGGTTAGAATAATTGGTCAAGTAGGATTCTGAAATACGTAAAAAAATACGCAAAAAAATGCCTGCCTTAAAACGGGTATTAACTACTTAAGCGTCAGACTTTTCATGAATTCCAAAAAAAAAAATTATTTTGAATTATTGTAATAGACCTAAGAAAACATGATTACTATTGACTCGTAAAGTGCTGTGTTTGAAACATCCACGGCGCCCCACACCTGGTATCATCGAGTTATCCATTCAAAATGCTAATTTCTAACTTTCACAATGTTGTATTGGTCATATATATTTTACTATCAGTGTATAGTAAAAAAATAAAATATGAATTTCAAATTAACAGTAAAATTTTATTTTTTTTAAACTCCAAACCTTGAGGTGGTTAGCGCAAACCTCTAAAGTTCATAAGAAAAAATACAATAAAAAAAATACAAAATAACATGGTATGATTATCATGATTTATAGAATGGAACAAAGAATAATAATAATAATATTATTTCATGTGTGATACCTTTTGATACTTTTTGTAGAAGAATTTTATTAAATGTAGGTTCTGAATAATTATCATTTATCTATTCTGAATACACAAGTCAAATTTAATAGTTTTTATTCAATAAAAGGGAAATTGTTGAAGTTTAATTGTCTTTCATAAAACGTTTTTCCTGGAATTTTCACTATGGTAATAACGCATTTTACGATTTTCATATTTATATTTTATGTGTGATACCTTGGACTGGTAGCGTAAGACTGATCATCCTACTTCATGTAATAAAATGATCAAGATACACTGAACTTGGTATGCCAATGCAGTGCCCTATGCACCATTGGGTGCGGATAAGGGAAAGTAGTAGTGGTGGTATAGTAAGTATCTCTATCTGTCATAATAACTCATTTTCAATTTAAAGGCTAGATTCAATTTAAACGCATAAAAAATTAATATGGGCATAGTCCTCTGTTTACTGCAAAATGCTTGATGCTTGTGTGAAATTTCTGAAACATGCAATTACCTACAACAATACAAAGATAAATCTTAATACATCTAATTTTTAGGTTTGATTGAAAATTAGCAAAAATGCCAATGTTATATTTTGATAATTGAGACCATTATTTAAATGTGCAAAATAAGTTTATGGCTAATTATACAATAAAATAAATGTAAATCTAACTTTAACATCGAAGTAACATTATCCAAATTTCTAACTGACAAACCCTTTATTTCAAACGTTGGTCGTTTATTTTAAACTAGCTTAGATTCGAAGAATTTCGGACCTTCATACATATGGAATGAGGACAAACTAGATTCGGAAAATCTGATTTTAATGTGGGTTTATAAAGATTAACTTAAATATATGCAGGTAGGTGATATTATGTAGGTAAATATTACGTGGTGAAATAGAAAATAGACTTTACGAAAGGAAGCATAAATTACACGCAATCTGCCAAAAGGGTCATAAAGATAAGTACGTATTTATTTTACGTATGTTAAATACTGAATTTTCTACAGTTTTATTTTGGTTTTTAGTAAAAAATATTCTAGGTTTATGGAGAAGACTGAAGCGAATGGTTAATTCATGTAACTTTTCCCTGTGGTAATTGGGATAAAAATTAAATTTTATTTTGAGATGGATAAGAAATTAACCAGAGTACATGTAGGTATTTCACTTATTTAAATAGGGTTTATTAATTTAAATATATTGTTTAGGGCTGAATTTTATGTAACTCAAATAAACATATATATTTGTGATTCCACCAAGAACTCAAATGGTAATTTTCTACTGAGTAACTATTTTTTCCAAAACAGTAAACAGTAAAATGTTTATTAATATTTTTGTGGAATAAAAAAATCAGTTAGTTTTTTACTTAAAAATTATTACATTTTTATGATCCTCCTGAATATTTTTCAGAGTTTTCTGAAACAAAGCAACTTGACGCCTGGATTTACGACGATAGGCAATAATGCTAGCATAACTTTTTACGGTTGAAAATATACTGACCGAAAAATTCTGTAAAGTAGGCAGGATTTTTTGTTAAGGCCTTCTATTGAAGTCACTATTGCATTTATTGATAATAATTTAAATTAAGTCATTTTTTAGGTGACGAAAATAAATGACCACATCCGATGCGACGCCGAGTGCTGCGCTGCGGCGCGCCGACGCGACGCGTTAAGTAAATATGAATTTACATATTTAATTATACATCACTATGATTTTTTTTAAATATGAGATTTTAAATTCTTAAAATTAAATTCAGAATAAACAGGGGGAAATATACCTCCGATTATCCGCTTTTGTCACATAATATTTTAATTTTTTTGGCACTTCATCTTCTATATATTTATTAACATATATTTTCGTTTATAATCACGATACTTAAATAGACAGAAAGATGGTGACTCACTCAATATTGACCCATGATAATGATCTGTGTAAATCAAATTCATGATTTCCTACCCACTGTTTTTTTTACATCAAATTACACAATAATTCATATATTTTTATTGCTTTTCAAATTTACAATCTTAATCAAACACCAATAATTAATGTTATAAAAAACGTATTTTTAAATATAGAGATAAATAAATTTTAAAAGTCAAGGACTCTTAAACATCTATAGTTTTTCTGCTATTTGGAGTGATCGAATCATAATTGAGTTTTATTAAAAAGCGCTAAATTCAGTTTCGATTAACCTTTAAATTCCACGAAATTGAAGTAAAATATTTTCAATTTTCAAACCAATATAGTTTTTTAAATGGGAGCTACATTTATTTTTTACCCTGCTTTTGTACAAGGTTTATATTTCATCAAGTGGATTTTCTATCATTGACTGTCCTTGATTATTCATATATTGTGTTGGGATCAGGAGGAATACATCTGGTGTGGACCAAAGGTAACTTCTCCGCATCTGCCTGAGATGGTGAGAAAACCACGGAAAACTTATCATGAAAAAGGCGGCTATTTTAGGCAGGTAGAGTCCTAGTTATAGTAGCTTTGTGTTGCGTGACAATCGTTGCTTAGTGTCTATTAAAATGTCACAAGCCTAATGATTGTCACATCAACATTTGATTACTACATTTAAAAAAACAAGACGCTAAGTTTAGCTAAATATTCAAGTTTAATAAATTGAAATCCATGAAAATACATTAAATTGTAAGTAACTCTATTATTAACATAAAAATTTTCACAATATATTTTCTGATTTTGACCCTTCATCCCTTCAAATACAAACCGCTTGATAGGTTTTCTTGAAAACAATATTATTTGCAAATTTAAATCTGTGCAAAAGTTATGATATTTTGTTGATTTTTGTTAAAAAAATAAAAAACATAACAATTATACCTGATCTTTGAAAATACTGTTTAAAGTTTCTCAACAAAAATGAAAATACGACAAATAAAGGAATGTTTAAGCACCTGTCTGATCATTGAGGGGCCTAGACGAGGGAGGGGTGTGTGCGGGGGTATCCGCGTGGGCAGCCAGGCCTCCGTACAGCCCAAAGTCCTCAGCACTGGACGAACTGGCGTTGCTGCACTTCCTGCCACTCTTTTCCAGCGACCCCAGCAGCCTCCCTTCCTGCCCGGCCATAGAAAGGAACTTATCTTGCCCAGCGAGCGAAGATAAGAACTTGCTCTCCTGCTGACCAGCGAGAGACATAAACTTACTCTCTTGGCTCTGCTGCAGATGCGAGTTATGATGCAGATGGTGATCATCGATTAGCCCAGAGACTCCTAACAGTCCACCCACTAAGTTCGGACGTAACTCATCCATTATCTTGGAATTCTGACCACAGCCGTTGCCGCTAAAGTTCAGCTGGCGGCTGAAGATGGCCGGGAAGATGTTGAACTGTTGAGGATCCCCCAAGGGCGGCAGCTGGTCCTGGGCTGCCCCGCCCAGGCACGACACGCCCTTGAACTCCAACGTGGAGCCGGAGACCCCGCGAGGCCCGGAGAGGTGAGGGTTCAGCTTGACTGGGTTTGACTCTACCTGCTCATCGTGGTATGGAGATATTTATGGCACGGCGATCCACTGTCAAAACTCCAAAATATTCAAATTGGGAACTATTCAAATATGGAATTATTCAAGAAATTTCTAATTATCGAGCCCTCAGTGGACTGTTATCAATAATTTTGTAAAAGATATGAACACGGAACGTTTAAAAAATTAACCTATGTATTTAATTGTCTTTGTCTTACTTTTGCGTTTTGATACAAATCAACTGACGAAAACACTAAAATATAGTAAATTTTCACAAATTATTATAAAATCACAGTTCTAATAGTATTTTTTATGGATTAAATAAAAATATAGTAGAGTTGCACTTAATTTCTTATGGAGTTATGTTAACGTTGAAAGCTGTCTTTGTTTTGATATATTAATTCAATATATTTCTGTCACTCTGGTTTGAATTAAAAACGTATAAAAAATTATGTAAAAACAATTATAGTTAGCAACGTTGAGTTGATGGTAGATATGAATAATTTATGTTGTAGTGTTTGAAAATATTCACATGGTTCACTGAATAAAAATAGCGTTATTTAAGTTATTGCTCGTCATTTTGAGGTTCACACTTTGCCTTAACTTGACACATCATCGGGATGTCACTTAATTGTTTATAATGTCAGGGGATGCAAAAACCGTGGGACACTAAACGTCACTGTTGTCTCCTGTGACCTACATCGGGATATCCCAATCCTATTATCAAACTGTATCAAGTCATCGGGATGATTACCCAATCACAGATGCGAGATAATATTATGTAGAGTGGTGGACACTACGCCACGCGTCCTCCGCTACTCAAATTAATATAATCTAAGCGATCTTTCGTCTGTTGCAGTTGACATCGGGATATCCCGAACCCAAAGTGACTAACAACATTAAATTGTTCTCATATATGTCGTGCGGAGTGGGCGCCCCTCAAACAGAGAGAGAGAGAGAGCGCGCTGCGGGGGATCCAGCGCCACAATTTTCCTCCCTGCAAACCTCGCGATAGAGAGAGACGAACGAATTCCCACCCCACCCACTCCGAAATACATGTCTTTTATGCAAACATAAAACACATTTATCTGTTTGAGACAGAGTTATGCAGTTGCAACGCGTGTAAAGAGAGGGAATGAGGGATGCTGGTTTTATTTGTGCGCGTAAACACTACTCCGCTGGCTTATCTTCCCTGAGCGAGAAACATCACCCGCACTCGACTGCCGGAAATTTTCTGTCTTCTTCTTTTCTTCTAACTCTGTCCTTCTTTTGTGGGTTTGGGTATTTCGACAGCGCGAGTCGGTTAGGCGCGTGTGACGGGAGATGTGTATGTGGGGGAGGAAAATAACCAATAGCGAGTGGCGTGTCTCGAGTGTGCGTTCTGATTGGCTGTGACACGGCGTTAGGGGTGGGCGGGGAAGGGGAGGGGTAGAGGGGCAACATGGTGGAATAGACGGAGCAGCGTGCCAGGGAAAGCGGAAAATTTGCCGTAGATTTTCTGTTGCACGTTCTTTTTTAAGAGATATATTTGTATATGAGTATGCGACACATTGTCTGAAGGTTTTTTTATATGACCTGAAAAATTATGTAAACTACACGCCTTTAGGATGTTGTACCTACCTACCTATAATACTTTTACTAGGTATGATGCTCCTTTTTTGTACCAACCTCATGATTTCAGGATTTTTTTTTCATTAGGTACATTCAAGTACATTTTCCAGTAATTTCACTAACTTATTTGGGAATCAGTGTAAAGGTAGAAGACATAGTGTAAAGGTAGAATCATTCCTACTATAAAGATTATAACTATAACACAATCTACGTCATTTTTTATTTTATATACTATTAATATTTTCCCTCTTCTTCTTCCGGTATAAAGATACCAATATCTGGTATTCTTTTTTTTTAACTATCTTGTTTACATTATCTGTTATTTTTCCATTTTTAAATGACTTTATTTTTCTCTTTTGCCACGTGCACACTGTTTGACTTTCACAGTATACCCACAAACAGGCTATGCCTTGGTCGGATTTTTATTTAGATTTTTTGAATGTATATGTGTTTTTAATGTTAAAACAAAAATATATCTTTTGAAAATATTTTTTTTTTAAATAAATCCGAATACATATTTTTTAAATCATTTTAGAAATATGTACCTAAACTAAGTAGATTGGTATCTAAAGATCTTATCATTAATAAATTAAAAAGGTAAGAGTATATAGATATTTTATGATGAAATGTAATATGAAAGGAGTTTCTTGGTAGGTGTTATAATAACAAGAATATTCAGGTTTAATAAAATCATATAGTTAACGTTTACATTAATCAAAGGAAAATAAATCACAGCGCAAAGAAACTCCCTGCTAATAAATAAATATTTGAATTATTATTTTAATTTAACTTGTAAAATTTAAATACAAATACTTCTACTTATATTTATTTCGCCAGTTAGCGCTTTCACTTTGTTACGGGCATCTTTATTGTGGTAATATTTTGCACATTTTTGTATAATGAGTGGAATTGTAAAGTATTTTTATTTAAGTTTTCAATTAAAAATAATTAAATCATGGAATTCCACCAAGTAATGTCAACAAAATATATAAATCTAATATTTGAATTGTTCTTATCTGCCGTCCATTTACCTCGGGGCATTGGAGGCATGCCGTCCTTACTATTTTAAATACTTAAGTAAAAATCATTTTTAAATTTTTGTGAGTACCAAATTTCTTTCTCTTATATTGATTATGTAAATGTTCTATTAGGTATAATGCTCTATTAAAAATAACTTGACTCGACACGGATTATCTAGTGAGTCGGGGTCAGAACATGGTCATTATTGTGAGTATATATTAAATGTGAAATGTAAATAAATAAATTAATTAATTCATAAATCTCTTTAAAAAAATCGCAGTAATTACGACCGATGAAATAAATATTTTCGACCAATTATTCTTAGTCGGCTAAAGCGAATTATTATTATGAATTATTCAGCATACCTAGCAATTTTATACCTAACACTTTTATAACGACGCCGAACGATAGAATCAGGCAGCTGAATGATTCGTCAGCCAACTAATGCGCACTTTATATGGGACAGAAAACTGCACAGTTTCTTGTGGAGTTTGCAAACTGTCCCGTATGAAGCGAAAACTGTATGGAATATTGAAAGATCGCGGTCGGCTTGTCGGCGCGGCGTGGGCGTCAGTGCGACGCGACGCCGACGTTTGGCTGCTGACAGCTAATGTTTTTTTGTGTAAAAGTAGATATTAAAATATTTTTTTTATACGGTACTTATGCGCCATTTTTCATTAATATAAAAGTACATTATTTAACACATTTTTTATATAAACCAATATAATATAAAGAGATACAATGATAAAAGTAATAACCATAGAAAGAAAAATGGAATGCTTTTAAAAACGCAATAAGCAACAACAAATTTACATTATTAGCCATATTAACAATTTTCTGTGTGTAAACACGTTTACACATTTAGGGTGTCTTTTGGCAGATTATACAGAAGGGCCAAGACAAAAAACCCACTTCAACTTCTGGACTTTACCAATAACATAACGTTCAACTATCACTACAGCTATGTACTGATTTGAAAAAATTGGTAAGAAAACTTTTTTTTAAATGAATGAAAATTACCATAAAAAGTTAAATTAATATAAAAATCAGCTTTCATATGTTTTTTCATCGTAAATATATTTAAAACCCATAAAATATAGCTGGATTAGAATTCCATTAGTCGAAATGCATTTTGAAGCTTCCATGTCGCTCATTAGACATTATTTTAACTACTGTCATTCTAATCAAGCTTTATTTTAAGGACTATAAGAAAATTACAAAACGTTTCTTTCAATTATAACCTAAGAACATTTCTTTTAAATTACCATAGATATCATTTTATTATGAATCCGTATTCACGAACAATATTATATGTATGATCGACAGAGACCAGCGTGTCTGCTGCTCCAGCAGCGCCCCCTAGGGGGTGGCTTGTGGGGGTGGGACAGTTTTGCCCCCGGCTGTAGAGCCTGATTGTCATTCATCCCCCACCCCCTAGCCCACCCCCGCCCAGCGCCTACCCCGCAGCGCTCAATGGGTCCTATTATCATTCGTTACGTCTTTGATATTCTGATACAGATAATATGTACATGAATATTGTAAAACTTTATATTGAACACGTGAAGCTGCATTTTTATTATATTTATTTTAGCACCAGCATCTGGTATTATCACACAAAACATCCAAGCTTTTCAGCGCCAGTCCAATGTTTCACGTATGGAATATTATTAACATCCACTTTGAAATTAATATTTCCCACTGACTCATTGGGGGTTCGAACCCGCGACATCACGCATCGCGCATCACCTCACCACGATAGGGGACATATTTGAAAATTTTCTTTTTCTAGTACGGATTCTAAACTATACTTCTTATATCGCACCATTGATACTGACAGCACTTGCTCTAACTTTTTTTAAACTTTTGGTAAATCGTAAAAATATGATTTTATTTCAGTACTGATTCATTGAGACTTTTTAAAACTTTAATATCTCTACATAGGAAATAGATAGAGACATGTTTCTTGGACAGAAATGTGGCGGTCGATGTGAGCTGTAACGTGGTACTGATATTATGATTAATTTTTGACATATTAGGACTTAATGCAGTGTGGTGTGATATAGTAGGATGTCTGCATATTTATAAAACGAAAAACATTTTTTTAAGCGTTATCCTAAGTTATTATCGTATGTTTACACACAGGAAATTGTTGATATAGCTAGTAATGTAAGTTTTTTACATATATCAATATCTACTTAAAAGTTTACATAAAAAGCATGAACTGCCAGGTCAGCCAAACGCCGCGCCGACCATTAAATATTCCATACAGTTTTCGCTTTATACGGGACAGTTTGTAAACTGCACGAGAAATTGTACAGTTTCTGTCCCGTAGTGCGCTTAATACTGAAGATAAAAGGTTGAAATATGCAATATGTGATACGTAAATAAAATCATATCAGCCTTTTGACAAAGCTAGTAACCGTTGACAGTCGATTTGCTGACAATGGAAGTGGACGATCGAGAATTATTTCGACCATTTGCATAACATAAATATACGTATACCCATTTTATAATAGGACAAAAACCTAACTAACCAAACCGAACCTAACCTGACCTTACCTAACCTAACCTAACCTAACCTAAGGAGAAATCTATTCGAAAGAGACTGCTACATTGTAAGTGGTATATAAATGAGTACTCACGACTAAAATCATATTATTCAAATGATTTATTTTTTATAAAGCCAATCACTACTCTCCCTTATCCGCACCCAATGGTGCACAGGGCATTGATACAAAAAGTACAGTGCATCTTGATAATTTATTACATGAAAGCAAGATGATCAGTCTTACACTTCAGCGTCAGTCCAAGGTATCACATGTGAAAGATTTTATGTATGTATAAATTACATTAAAATAATATTTCACATTGAACCCGCAACCTCATGCACGACAGCCCAAGCCCAACCACGGGCGGATAAAGCATTAGAGAATCAAGTAATATTATCACTCAGTTTGTGCAATTATCCGCACCCAATAGTGCATAGGGCGCTGCATCGGTACACCAAATGCAGTGTATATTGATCATTTTATTAAATGAAGGTATGATGATTAGTCATATGCTTCAGTACGAGTCCAAGGTATTACACATGAAATATAAATATGAAAATCGTAAAATGCGGTATTTCCATAGTGAAAATTTCCGGTAAAACGTTTTATCAAAGACTCGTCAACAATTTCCATATTTATTGAATAAAGACTAGGTTTAAATTTGACTTGTGTATTCAGAATAGAGAAACGATAATTATTCAGAACCAACCACATTATCAAAAACGAAGAATGTATTTAATAATATTCTCATGCAAAAAGTATTAATCCTTATCTTGATTGATCAATAAAGCAGCTTTTTATTTGCTCAGTATCAACCACTTAATGCAAACCCTTTGTGAAATTTGATAACCCTTATGCCTAAAGCGAATAGAGAATAATTCCATTGCTTGTATAATTCGGGAATCCCCTGACATTAGTAGCAAGTTGTAGATTTTTTATCAACCTGTTTATAGCGGAGACTATCGTGATTCAGAAGATGAAATTTAATATACATGAAATTATGATTTATTGAACAATAATAATTTTTATTTAACAAATCAAGAGAATGATAGAAAAAATCACAATTACTATGTGCATTCATCAAATCACTTGAAAAATAAATAACCGTTCGCTCCAGGATTTGAACCAGTTTCTTAGATTTGAAAACTTTGCTTTTTCAGTATTTTTTCCCCTTCAATTTACAAAATGTCCTCCGTAGTGTAATAGCTACGAAGCTGAACTCATGATACGGAGATTCCGGGCTCGATTCCCGGTGAGAACCCAACACCTACAGCCTACAGCTTACATAATACACTAGCAAGTGGGTAGATAATTTAATTATTGTAAATTTATCAAATTGAATGGGCCCGTCAATTATTTTAGAGAGCACTTTTCTTTGGGTCATTTTGCTTTTTAGCTCTTGAGTGTTTTTGGCCACCCATTACAGATCACACGTGCTCTAGGGGGCCCACACTAACACTGCCCCACGCTGACACTATCAGGGTCTAACACTTGAATAATTTATTTATAAAAACTTTATTTACTTTAGAAATTTCTCCTTATAAACTCTTTTTTCGCTGGGAAATTTCATAGGTGTATTTTTTACTAATTATTTTAACATATTGTACTGTTGAAAAAATGATTGTTGAACTGAATGGCAACCGTCTGTCTTCGGAAGACGATGGAGTTGCGGCACTCATCAGGAAGGCAGCCGAGAAAAGCAGCTTTCTCATACGAGACCTACTACACAGTCGACCATATCTCTCACACCTCCAGGTTGTGGGGGGGGAATCTTCTTAGTCTCAAACTCTCCAGCCAGAGACTATCATGTGCCGCTCTGCCTTCCCTTAGCTCCTTCCTCAATGCCATCCTGTCCCTGGCGTGATTCCCAATTATCAGCGTCTTTGCGAAATATCTTCATATCGCGTTTACAGACATCCTTAAAGCGCAATCGCTGACCTCCATGGGATCTTTTGGCATCGCAAAGTTCACCATACAAAATATCTTTTGGTATTAGGCCATCCTCCATACGACTCACATGGCCGAGTCAACGCAATCGTTTCTCTTTTAAGAGAGCCATCGCCGAAGCCATCCGAGTGCGGGCTGATACATCTGCATTAGTGACTTTGTCCTTCCATGTCACGCCAAGGATACGCCGTAGTTGAACTATGGGACATTTAAAGTAAAAAATATATCCGTCGGGATTCGTCCATTCGAATGAGATTAATTATTTTATAAAGTATTTTAGTCATGTACGAGTATTCCTGAGTTCGTAACTAGCGGTAATTTTTTTAACAGTATTTTGAATAAATTTTGTACAAAGCCGTGTAAAAATTTTACCTTAAAAATCTAGTAAGTCCTATGTAAAGCTGTTTTCACAATACATATACCTAATTTTTTTAATAAACTTATGTATTTTTAAAATAAAGCATTATTTTCCATGACATCAAATATTTTTTAATATGTAATGTAATAATTATAATTTTAAAAATTTTAAATGTTAAATTTTTGATACTCTTTTCATACATTTGTTCACAAAGCAATTTAATGACCTGCCGGAAGAAAAACACTAATTACTTTTATTTTTTTATTTTCCGGATATACAAAGACCTCTGAACAACATGTATAAGTTCTGTGTTCATTAGTAATAATAGAATAATAAAATATTAGTATGTAGCCCTCAACTACTACTAGTGGTACACTGTGACCTGTCCCCTACTTTGGGACACACAATTCAATTTGTGTTCCAATCATTGACGACTGATGGACACCCTCTTACTTCCTTTTATCTTTAACATTATAACTTCACTCTTAAAGCCTATCCCACCACAAACAAAAACAAGGAGAGCCACGAGACAACGAGTAGAAAAAATATAAACCAACATAGATTTTTAAAATATTACGCGAGTTTTTCTTCCCTTTTTGATACAGTGGTAAATTTTCTCCACCCACCCTTATTTGCTAAGTGTATCTATCTATATAAGGTATTAAGACCATCTCTTGCGGTTTTCCAAGACCGTATCTTTTTCCAACAATACATTTTATTTACCTCTGCCTGTATTGAAAATTGTAATTCGGTTCTTGGAAAATAAAAAAGGAAAATAATCTAATAAATAGGATACACTCTGAGGTTAAATGGATGCTTTAAAAATATCCCAAAAGCTTTTTCGTGTACCAACGTACTTTTACCGAAGGTGAATACAATTTATTTAGTATTTTTTAGTAATTGAATTAGAATAAGAAATTACTGCTTGAAAATGTTAAAAATATCAACGCTGTCAAATTTCATTATTTAAATTATGTACACACACTGCAACATGTTATTACAGTTTCTTAACAATGATTACCTTAGAAAAATATCATTAGACCTCTTCATTTTGAACTAAATATATGATCTTACGGCTTTAAACAAGAATATCCATACAAATTTTCTTAAAATATACGCTTCCTAGGGTTGATTTCACAACATCACTTATTATTGAATTCCACCGTCTAAAGACTCCAGCGCTCAAGCCAATACACGAAACGTGTGATGCAGATGTCTAGTGATGACGCAGATGCCTATTGATGACGTAGTGAGTAACATAGTGAGTAACTAGACACCGACACGGTAGTATTTTTCAAGTATAGAATGTCACTTCTCTTGTTCGAAGTCGAATCGAAGTTCGAAGATTCCCTTCACTTCTATATGAATTCCTAGATAATAATGTTCCGTCACTGTGACGCGCCAATAATGGTAAGTAACAATAAATTTATTTCCTAGTTGTTTCTATAAATTAAACGCTCATGTTTTGACATCATCTGTCATTTCTCTAATCTGTAATTCCTCGCGTTTCTCAGGGCTCAGGGCTGCAGCCAGCTGTACTTCCGCTGGTCAGAAGATGTGTGACGGGAGGCGGAAGTGGCCGGAAGCCCCAATCAGTTGCCGCCCCACCGGAAGTGCCTACTACCGGATTTCGGGAACCAGCTCATCACATCATCTTGCAGATGAAAGATGAAAGATATTTTAATTTTGAATTGACCTTGGGAGAAATTTCCCACTGCCAATGAATGTATTTAATCTTTTGGTTGTGTGGAATTATTATGATTATTTTTTTTATTAAAAAATAAATCTATGCAATATTATGATTTTTGCGTATATTTCAATTTGTACATACTATTTTCAATAAAGAGTAAGCGGCTTGTGCTTGTCTGGCGACGCTACTTCTGGGCCACCATCCTTTCATATTAATGTAATTTTTTAGGAAATTAAAAAAAATATATTTTTAAGGTTTTTAGGTAACGTACTATTTACTAAGTAGGTACCTACCTACCTATCGCAAAGATTTAAATGTTTTTGTCAACGTCTAGGTTTATATAATATGTAGGTAAGTGAATAAATTAAAATAATTAGCTAATAGCCGTTTTCTTAAGGGGAGTATAAGTAAGTATATTAAATAAATACGGAGCTTAAATTAAGAAATTAATAGTATATCGAAATTAATAATTTAATATTTATGAATTCACTGTTCGAGATAGGACTTTCCCTTCCGTCCACCTATTTTTCTTATAGGTAGACGTTTGGTAAATTTAAGGTAATGTGATAAAAAACCTATAAAAAACGCTGGTGATTTTGACTATTTTACCAAATAATTTTGCAATAATAATATTTACGAATGCTTATAGGTACCTACCCTCAATCACAAACAATAGTACACTTTGCACGAACAAATGTTTACAACAAGCCCCTTTATAAAATCCCAAAGTCCTTTCAATTAAGCGTCACACAAAGAGGGATAGCACAATAAATGTCACTAAATAGAAAAGGGGCAGCAATCATTTGTAGCAAATAGGTAGGTACCTACCTACCTATGCAGTAATTTGGGGAATTTGAAATTGCACAGGGTGGCAACACTGAGAGGCGGGAATCGCAGATGGCGCGGTTTGTGACATAACCTACAATCTCCCGCCAAAATGTTGCCCGACACTTCGAAATTCGAAAAGCGGGATAGTATTTAGTAAACTTGGGTGACCCTTGCATCATTATTACTTTGCTTTATTATACCGAATGGCTCTAATAACACGTTTTGTAATCTGAATCCTTTTTGTGTGAACGGACTACATGGCATTACGCATTAGAAATATAATAAATATGCTCTCGACATACAATACGCCACCTGTAAAATACATTTAGTATAACAGGATACCATAAATAAATGACTTACCAAAATATATAGATAGATAATTTGCTTTGCTTGATAACACTGTAGGTACATATTCCATTTTTGAATTATGATTAAATAAAACAATGTTATGTGTTACTTTTGGTTTATTCTATAAAAATAGAATTTACCTACACTACCTGGTTTCGGGTTGTTGATGTTTTTTTCTATTTTTTCTATTACTTCCATGTATCAATATTTATGTTACCCTTGTGTCTAGATTCTTAAGTATTGCAATTTCATTTTTTCTGTACTTTTCTGTATAAGATCTGTATTCTAATTTAATGTCTTTTCACCAGTCGATGGGAGAACTTTACTCCCGAAACCAGGTAGTGTAGGTAAATTCTATTTCTATAGAATAAACCAATAGTAACACAAAACATCGTTTTATTTCATCATAATTCATTTTGAAGTGTTACAAAGTGAATGCCGAATCAATCAAAACAAAATACTTTACTTTTAATCACACTTTTCCAGTGAACATTAACATTACACATACGTGGGTCGTTCGTTGGTACCATACAAAGATTTCCGCCCATCAGGTTCCCTCATATGGGAAATTGTAATATTAATCCGCCGCGCCGTAGGTCGTAGATAAATAGCCGGACGAAATGATGTTTAATTTAACAACATTTTTACATCCATGAAAAAATATACGTATAAAACATTAACAGGAAATTCATGATAAATTATTCATATCCTTAAAAATAATCATGAATTTCCTGTTAACTTTTCCAGATTTGTAACACATGTGTTTGTAGGTACTTTTTCCAGTGTACATTATTAACATCTCACATACGTATTAAGTCGTCGGTGCCATACAAAGATTTTCTCCCACCAGTTCTCCCTCCTAAAGTAAAGTTAGCCCGCTGTGGGTAATTGGACGAGATGATGTTTAATGACTTTTTAATGGGAGCGTCTAGAGTAGGGGGTGTTTGTGTTGAAAAACCTCCACCCACACCTTTATTCCTCGTTAAAAATACATTTCCTCTGCAATTTTCTCTAAAACGCAAAAAACGTGGGAAATATTAAAAGACTTACTGTCGCGCGTTTATCACATTCAAATAACTTGTTAATTAAAATAAATAATTACGTATTCACAGTTTTTAACGTATGTGCTCATTAAAAAAACACACTACTTTTAACACACAAGTTTAAAGTTATGCACATGCATAATTTATTTGTATTTGGTTGCATTCTTTTATATTGATTTATTTTGTCTTTATTTTGGCTTGCACTCCCCCCCTCAAGGTTTGGAATAAAATTTTATTATAATTATTATTAATGTCATAAATAAATAATGAAAAAGAAATAAATAAGTAAATAAGTAGAAAAAAAATTCATAAGTAGATTGAATGCAGTTGAAATCTCTCAGGCGAATGTGTGGTAAGACTATGTATGATAGGTGCACATATGTCGAAATTAGAGCAGAGTGCAAGGCTGAGATAAGCATTATCGACAAAATTAAGAAAGGTCTTTTATGATGTTGCGGTCATGTAGAGCGAATGGATGACGAAAGAAAGGCTAAAAAAATATATGATGCGACTGTGCCTGGATGTAGAAATCGAAGAAGGCCGAGAAAGACATGGCATGATCAAGTAAAACAAGTGCTTGAATGTGGGCATGTAAGAAGTCGGAATAATCGACGTGCGTGCATGAGAAGATGTATGAATGTGGAGGAAGCAAGAGAAGTGTGCCAGGACAAAGTGGTGTGGCGTTCTATCCTCTCTGCCTACCCCTTCGAGGAAATGGCGTGATGGTTAGTTAGTTAAAAATATAAACGCAACTGTGCAACTATTATTACTTAAGTATTCTTTTTATTTACTTATTACTTTCCCCCCTATTATTAGGGTGTCTCTAAACTATAAAACTATCGCCGAGATTCGAAATTATATGTACTAGAATAGACGAAAAACGTTGTTCGGGAAATCACGTCGAAAAAGAAAGACAAATGCATCAATACCTACCTTTGTTCTCGTCGATTCTTGTCAAAAAAAAAACATGTTTTCACTTTAATTTTGCCATCCAATTTCGTGATATTTAACTTCTAAATTAATTATAATGTATTTCTCTAATGTCTAAATTAATGTAGTGAAAAATAAATTTAAAAACATAAATTACCTACTCCTTTATTACCGTATAAGCTTCTCCTCCGCTTCGGTAGCGTTAATTTTACATACTCTTATTACATTTTTTCTAAATAACAGATTAGGGTATTTTTGTAAAACCGAATTCGTGAAAAAGTCACCCATAACTAACTAGTTATACATTTTGATGTTGGTAACATTTAATGCCTAGCTTACTAATGTTAAGACAGATCCTCCGAATCCTTTTAGAAATTGGTATAATATAAATATGCAAATTAGAATTTATGTACCCAGGGGCAGACTAGGGAGTAGGCGCCAAGTACCTACTTTATAGGAATCTACAATACCGTGTGGGTAGGTACCTACCTTGTTCTAGAGCTAAAGAGTACCTACCCTGGTTTAGGGGACAGGGGCGGTTTGAGGGAAGGGAAACGCCGCGAGCAGTTCAGAATAACTTGGAACGCTTGCGCAGAATTCAAAATGGAATACTAATAATGGAAAAGTTTTATTTAAATATGAAATGTTACCCATTGTTCTAGAACGAGTATGAATATCATTATTATTTTGATATTTAACTTAGTAACATGATAAAAATGTAATTAAAAGTCATCACCATGAGGCTTAGTCGGTGAGATTGACACCTTAATCGTAAATTACCTACTGAGTGTGACGTTTTTCATGACACATAAATAAATTCGTCAAAAAATAATTGTACAATTAGTCATTTTAATTTTAAAATAATAACAGATATACCTATTTAGTGGTGTAGTTACCACCTTTATGAAGGCACCTAGTTGGTGGCCTAATTGTGTGATGTACAAAGTTATGTGGGTGCACAGAATGAGAGCAAGTAAAACAGGGTACTTACGTTTTTACACAAAGATTTATTCACGAAACTAAACTACTGAAGTTAACACATTGAAAGAAGGATTCTAATAACTATATATAGGGCAAAATAAAATGAAGTTGGTAAATCTAAATTGGCGGTAATTTTGTGCCTCGACGACGCGTGCGGTGAGGTCGGAATCCGGTAGTATTCTCGAAGCCGGTTTGGCCCGTTCGTACGCTCTACGTCGGCGTTCGGCAATGTTCGGCTCGTGCCGTCGTGTCGACCCGCCACACAGCCCCCTTCCAAGTTTTGAAATCTGTTTTCAAAACTGACGCTGTATCACCCTCCTGCCGCTACGCGTTGTGTATGCCGGTTGTTCTGTTGGTGTTTCCGTTTCTGCTGGACTGGCTCGTTCTTCCGCTGTCTGGAACGCCGGCTTGCACCTGTCCAGCGAAACCTTTTTTTTGTTCGCCATCCACGTCCAGTGTTACCGTCTTTTCCGCCCTGGTGATGACCTTGTAGGGCCCCTGTAGTTCGGCATCAGGGGTTTGTACACTCTGTCGTCCCTCAGAAACAAGTGTGTGGCTCTCTTTAGTTCCGGGTGGATGAAAACGTTACCTTTATTGTGGTGCTCGACTGGCCTTGGTTTGACGTTTTGCATAAAATTTACCAGTTGCCTAGTGTAGGAGTCCGGGTCAATGTAGTCGTTCGTCTGCTCCAGGATGTCTGCTGGTAACTTTAGTTTGCACCCATACAGCATCTCTGCTACTGAGTGCTCTGCATTCGTGCGCAGTGTGGCCCTCAGCCCGAGTAGTATGGTGCTGATCGATTTTGTCCACGGAACAGGGTGGTGAGCTTTAATGGCCGTCTTCAGCGTTCTATGAAATCGCTCGATCATGCCATTACTTTGTGATGATGGTAAGGCGTCGTGTTGGAGTGTGCTATGCCTGATCTGGAACAAAACAAGTTAAAGTCCGTAGACATGAATTGCCTACCCTGATCAGTTATAATTTTCTCCGGTACGCCGTATCTCGCAATCCAGTTGTCCCAGATGGCTCTGATGATTGTGTGGGTCTGGATATCTGCGATAGGGATTACTTCCGCCCATCGAGTGTATCGGTCGATACATGTGAGGCAGTACCTCAGTCCCTCTGATGGTGGAAAAGGTCCGATGAGGTCGACATGGACCACGCAGAATTTCTGTCTCGGCATGTCGATCTTGATGATCGGTGTCCTCGTGTGTTTGTTGACTTTGCTCTTCTGACAGGGTATGCAGGCCTTCGTCCAAGCTGCGCAGTCTGCTTTCATATTTTTCCAGACGCCTCTTTGACTGATGGTCTTGGTCGTGGCGTCGGCTCCTGCATGGTTGAGGTTATGCACTGGTTGAGGTTTGCAAGTTGAAGAAAGATCTCTGTAGCGTTTTTGGGATGTACGGTCGCATGTTGCCTTTGTTGAGATCGAAGACGATTTCTTGTCCCTGCATGTTTGGTTTTGATCAGGTTCAGAGCAGTGTTCTTGTCGTCCAAGAGTGCGAGTAGTTCGTTGTCCTGCTTTGTTCTTTTATGGATCTTTTCGAACGATATGTTTGCCTCTTGTTCGATCATGTCGATTCTTGATAAGGTATCGGCGACGACGTTGTCTTCTCCTTTTATGTATTTGATGTCCGTGCTGAACTGTGAGATGTAGTCTAGATATCTAAGTTGTCTGGGGCTTTCTTTGTCGTGACTTTTCCTTCTAAACACGAATTGTAGTGGTTTTATGGTCCGTGTATATACAGAATTCTCTGCCCTCCAGATAATGTTGAAAGTACCTTACAGTCTCAAAAATGGCTAGTAGTTCCCTGTCGTACGTACTATATGAACACTGAGCCTTGTTCAACTTTTTTTGAGAAGAAACTTATCGGTTTGTAGTTGATGCCGTCTGTGGTTTGTTGTAGCACGCCTCCCATTGCGTAATCTGATGCGTCTGTCCACACTGACATCTTGCTGCTTTCCTCTGGGTAGCTAAAGCTTAGTGGCGTTGATCAGCGAGTTCTTGACTCTTCGAAAAATCGTGTGTAGTGACTTCGTTCCACTCTACTTTTCTGTTGTCATTCTTTTTTGCTCCCTTGAGGTAATCGTGTAGTCGTATCAATTTGTGCTGTCTCGTGGTATGAATCTTCGGTAGAAGTTTCCATGGCCAAGAATCTTCTCAACTGCTTAATGGTTTCTGGCTTGTTGAGGTTCGTGATGGCTTCCACTTTTGTTGGCGAGGGTCCGATGCCTTCAGCCGAAATTTCATAACCAAGAAATAACAGTGTTTTTCTTGGCAAACTCGCATTTAGATGGGTTTACCACCATTCCATGATCTTGAAGTCGCTGGAACAAAGCTTTTAAGTGTTCCACATGTGTTTCTTCGTCTGGTGAAGCGATCAATATATCATCGAGATATATGCGTGTACTCCTTCTAGACCTCTTGTGACTTCGTTGATGTGACGTTGGAATGTTTGTGCAGCGCATGATAGTCCCGAATGGCATTCTTACAAATTCAAATAACCCGAATGGTGTGGTTATAGCTGTCTTTTTAATGTCAGTTTCATTAATTGGAATTTGGTGATATGCTCGTTGTAGTCAATTTTGGAAAAAATTTTACAGTTACCTAAGTCATTGCATATATCGTGGATATGTGGCAAGGGAATAACGATCAGGTACCGTCTGTGCGTTTAAGCTTACGGGTAATCGCCACAAGGGCGATAAGTACCATCGCTCTTCTTCACCATATGCAATGGAGAGGCCCACTCTCACTCTTGGAGGGTCTACAAATACCTTGAGCCACCATGTGATCGAACTCTTGCTTCGCCTGCCTCATGTAGTTCTGGGGACAGCCGACGAGTCTTACACATAACGGGTTTGCCACGGGTATCTATATTGGTGGATTAGTGTTGTGTTTATCCAGCCCTGCGTATGGTTTATTGATATCTACTAGTTGTGGATACTTCAATATGAGTGAGTGGGTACATGTTGGTTTTGTCTGTTAATGATATGGAACATGTTATGTTGTTGTTTGTGGAGATGTCAAATGCTCTGACTATCTTGCCGTTTGTATTGTCTACTAACCGTTTGTTCCTAACATTCTACTACAGGTGGAAGTTGTGGAGAAAATCTGCTCCTATAATAGGGCGTGTCGTATCCGCTATTATAAACTTCCATGTAAACATTTGTTTACATCCCAGATTCAGTGTTACCGTGGTAACTCCGAAAATTCTGGATCGTAGTCCCCGTTCGCTGCATAGAGAATTAGCTTAGACTTTTCTCCATGGCGTTTGTGTAAAGATCTAGGAATTAATTGATATTTCCGATCGGAGTCAACGAGGTATGACACACCGGTATCAACGATCTTTGACAAAGAGACGTGTTTGTGTTGGTTGAATCAGCCGCCTCCGCTATGATTCGACCATCTAGTTTTTTGAAGCTAGATTGCGGTTTCAATTTCACATGGTGTGACGCATTTCTTAGCTTGATCGCCCAAATTTTGTGTGGAAGTAACAAAGAATAGTTTTCTTGTTATTTCCGTTGGCCCTATAGCTTGTTTTGTTGAAATTGTTGTTGTATTTGTTGTTATTGAAATTGTTACTGCTGTTACTTGTTGTGTGTTTGAATCTATTGTTATTGTTGTTGTGACTATGCTGTTTGTTGATTGTGTGAAATAAACTCTCTACCTTATGGGTTAGAGCTTGTACGGACTGTTCTAAACTACAAATGTTATTTTTATTGTTGGTACCTACTACCGCTAACATTATCCTGTGTGTACACCTGTATTAGGCGATCTGCTATCGTCGCTTGCCTATCCAAGTCATCTTCGCTTATGGCTAAATGTGCTTGGATAGTCTTGGGCAGTTGTTGTATCCACAAGTATTGCAACGTCGTTTCGTCTATTTGTAAACCTATTGCTAGCGTCCGCATCTCTCTAAGTAGGCTGGATGGGTTTCGATCCCAAGCTGTAAGGAAGAAAACAGTTTTTTCTCTCCTTCTGTCCTGTGGACAGCCCATGCGTTGGATTATCGCTTCCTTCAGCCTCGTATATTTGCTCGGTTCGGTTCCATGAGTAAAATATCTGAAACTTGTTCTATGTGCGTTTTGTTCAAGTTTGGGACACTAAGTGACTATAAACCTGCGGCTTCTGAAACTATGTTTGCCAACTCGAATTGTGCTTCTATCTGTTTAAACCAAAGTTCGATGTTGTTCACCCATAGCTGTGGTTGTTTAACGCTAATTCTAATCCGTGTGGCACATGTTTGTTTGCTGTGTTGATATTTGTCAAGTCAGTGATTGTCTTTGTTAGCCATTGTTTACAGTTTAAAATATTCGTTTTAAAAAAAAAAAATATTCAGAAAATATGTAAGTAATAATGATTACAGTATAAGTTAAAATATGAAAAAAAGTAATACAATAATAGTGTAGTTTGATAACAAAGTTAAGTTTAAAAAAATTATTTAGATTTAAAATTAAATTTAAATTTAAATTTCAAACAAAAATATTTATTTTTTAAATGTCAGAGTCACTATTGTTATGTATGTACTTGTGCAAGTTATAGAAAAGAAAATTAAAAACATGAAAAATTTAATAATTTATTTTACCATAACGGCGGAACACATTTCCAACTATTAGGTATTTGTCTTCCTCCAAGCCTGAGTGGTCCCCTCGATATTAATATTCCCTTTTGATTGTCGCCGTTGTACAATATATCAAGTCTAATAAAATGTTTATGGTAAAACTTCAAATCTGTAACACATAATAACATGCATAGCCTAGGTTAAAAATATAAAACATATATAGTACTGTCACACAATATAATGTATATAGAAAAAAAAAAGTATGAGGATTACTAATGTCCACGTACTAAGTTAAACATTCGTCGGCTTAGCCGCCCGAATATCTGTTTGTTTGATAGTTTCAAGTTGTTTACAAAAATAAAATTTTACAAATTGCAAGTATTGTGAACGACTGCGCAGCTGAAAAATATTTCCGATAAATTTCGCTGGTAAAAAAAAACTTACTCCCACAGTGCGTACAAAGGAGAAAACTTTCGGATGCCTACGTCACGCTTGTCTCGCCATATAATATTTGTCAAAAAATAATTATGTACCGGATTTTTTGAAAAAAAATCAAAATTTAAGAACTATAAATAAAAATTATTTTCCGGTACCTTGTAAGTACCTCCACTCAATCTGGCACCCTATGTAAATGTTCGTGTGAATTGTTTTTGTGTTCGACTTCAGAAAAATAAGAAAAAATAAAATTTTATATGTGTTGTAGGAATGTATTACTCGGCGTGCGATTTTTGGTGAGCGAGTCGCTCGAACGTATTATATTATGTTTGTTTATAATAATTTTAGTTAAATTATGAATCACCCTGTTTGAATTAATCCCGGCCGAGTAATATTGTTAAGAAATTTAATCACTGTTTAATCAATTCACTAGTTACATTAATTACCTTTACATTAGTTACATTTACATTGAAGATTGTTACCGACAGAAAAATTCACTCGATTCGCTCGGTCTTTGAAAAATCTAAATTCTTTGAAATAAATTAAATTAACCTTACAATAAGTTAACCTTGAAATAGATTAACCTTGATTGAAATAATTACAAATAAATTAACAGTGAAATCAAATTAAAAATTAAATTTTAAATTTTTCATGTACCGACCGAAAAAAAAAATAATTGTTGTACAATTTTGTCAAGCGAAGATATTTCTGTCTGAAATTTTGCGCAATTTTTATGGAATTTGAATGGGGTCACCGTGATTGATTGTTTAATGTTGTGTTTTCGTGTTCAAACGTCGGGGTATACCACTTTCGTGGTGTAGTTACCACCTTTATGAAGGCACCTAGTTGGTGGCCTAATTGTGTGATGTACAAAGTTATGTGGGTGCACAGAATGAGAGCAAGTAAAACAGGGTACTTACGTTTTACACAAAGATTTATTCACGAAACTAAACTACTGAAGTTAACACATTGAAAGAAGGATTCTAATAACTATATTAGGCAAAAATAAAATGAAGTTGGTAAATCTAAAATTGGCGGTAATTTTGTGCCTCGACGACGCGTGCGGTGAGGTCGAATCCGGTAGTATTCTCGAAGCCGGTTTGGCCCGTTCGTACGCTCTACGTCGGCGTTCGGCAATGTTCGGCTCGTGCCGTCGTTGTCGACCCGCCACACCTACATAATAAATTACCTTTTTTTAAAAAAAACATCGCGCTTCTAATTCAGTTTCGAGTTATTAGTATTAAAGTTATATAAATAAATGCCACATTTATTTATTGCTCCAGATGACAAACTGTAAAAACTACATTTTATCGGGACATAATTGTTTTTTTACTTGTTAAAATTATGGATTTTTACTTTCAATTGTTTATGTGAAATACAATAAAATAATAAAAATTTATTGAAAAGTTATCAACTTGCATATTAATTTACAACCCAATTTTTTTTTGCATATGTACCTACCTATTATATGAAGTTGCCTACATACTTAACTTAAATCTACGGTCCAGCGATGGCGTAGAGGCGGCCAAGTCTATTGAAACTTTTTTTCATTTTTATGATAAAAATAGTATTGTAAATACTCCTTGATTACATGATTTTTATTTATCTTTATGACTTGACCATGAGTAAACTTCAACTTGTCTAACATTCCCTGCGATTTATTTTAAAATCTTTCTTCTTAAAGGTGATTTGATAAAATAGGCGAATGAATATAATACACACGACTGTATCTCTTCAAAATACAAAAGCGTGCTCAGTAAGTGCTTACACGCGGCGGGCGCGTGCGCAAATTAGGCGGACATTTTACGCGGGAAAACCATGTAATCAAGCTGTCAAAATATTTTGACAAAGCATTCAGCAATACACGTTACTTTTTTGAATTGAGAACTACGCCACTTCTCTTTTGTTACTATAAAAAGGCGCTAAAAAAACATCCGCCCACTGCCCGAAATAAATGAAAACCACAATTAGCATATTCTAGGTTCTTTTATATTTTTGTGAATTGGTGTGTTTGGGCGGAGAATTTTTTTATTCGCTTTTTATTGATTGAACAATGCACTGCTGGTATGTAATCCAATTTGTTGTATTGTTGGCACAATTGAATGGTAATTAAAATATTTTTCGAACCGATCAATATTTTGTTACCCTTTGATAATAATAACGTTTTTATTTTATCGAGCCTTGCAGTGAAATGTATTTTTCCAAAAATATTGAGTGTAGGTATATGATTGGGGTCCATAATAAAAGGTTTTGTTTTAAGTCAAGTTTAAAAATCAAGTCCAATAAATTGATAAATTCAATTACACTTACAAAGCATTTTTATATAGTTTAAAATAATTTGACATCTCAACAGAGACGAGAAATTTGGAAGGGAATATGGATATCTAGGCGTTTACAGGGGCATATGACCTGTCATTGGCTGGGTTAAGTGGCCAATTGATGTATTACAACATTCCCCATTTTCACCTAGTATTTGATATTCATATCTGCCAATATACAGTAAAATAGCGCGAATTCATAAACCAGGCAACCATAGAAAAGCCAACTGAAATAAAGACACTTTTAAAAAAAAAGTTACTAATTAAATTCTCATAACTGCTAGAATGTTTATAACTCTCACAAATTACAAGTAATGATAAAAGACATATGAAACAATTTTTTATAAATAAACAGGTTTTTAAGGATTTTAAAAAGTGGTCAGTTTTTAGTATAGAGCTGGCTGCCCTTAAAGTTCCAAATTGCATTCTGCTGAAAACAGCCGGATTAACCTAAACTTAAGTTTTTGTATGGTGTAGCTGTTTACTGCAGATTTCAAAGCGAAAATATTGCAATCAGCAGAACACATATATATGGTGATGTTTATTAATGTTTTTTCTTCAAACGCTAAATTATGGTCGAGTGTAAAAATTCCCCTCAATTGGGATATAGAGGATTTGAAAAATTAAACTAATGACTTCACTTTTTCGCCAGACGTACCTTACGATTTAAAAGCTAGTGTCACTTAATCAGGTACTATTTCATTAATGGCATAACATCCTTTACGTTAAATAGCATTAATTTTTTTGCCGTGATAACGTCTAATAAATCGATGAACGCCGGCTGCACACACGAAAAAGCATGACTCATTGTCACGTTCCACCTGAGCCGAGTGTGCAAGCGAGAGCGCGGAACAAGCGATAGAGAGGCACGATCGGCCTAAGCGTTCGGTTTGTGATGCATGTATCTCTCTTCCACTCCATCGGTGTGGAACCGTGCTCTCGACGTCCTCGCTTCAGGTACAGCTTCAGAATCTTCATCGTCATCCACGTGCACGTCGTCAGAGCATAATTTAAGTAAATACATATTTCAATTAACGAGTGCAAAAAAATGTTAATTTATGGAAAAAATTGTAATTTTCAATTAAATCCTGCTTTGTATTATTAAAAAAAATATAATTTAGTAATAATAATTCAATTCAATTCATAAAAGTATGCTTTTTTTCATCAATATTTTCTTATGACGTTATCACATAAAATTATCGTCCGTAAACCGACTTTACAGACAACCAAAAGTTGTTTTATAAAAACCAATGTAATTTACACTTACAGTGTTAATTATTGAGTGCAAAAATATGTTTTGTACAATACAGCACAGAGTTAACAATATTTAATATAGCTCACAATATTATATTGATTTTGCCTAAATTTACGACGGCTGTTTTCTGCAAAACTGGGTTATTTTTTAATTTTGTTAGGTATCACGTAATTTAAAAAAACAATAGATAAAAAAAACACTTATTTTTCCAAGCAGACTTTTTTATTACTAGATACTAGACTGAAAAAGTACATATTTAATCATCATGTAAATTAAACCGTCCAAATTCTTGCCTTTTTCAGTTAAAACGTATTTAAAATCTGATATTTTTACGGAGTTTTTGTTTATTTCTTTTTCCGCTGATTAACATATTAAGTAAGGCAAACGGTACGCTTTTTTCATAGAAAGCTTTTTTACCGTTACACGATGAAAAATTAACAGGAGCACTTAAAACACCACCTTTAACCTCCCTCCTCTCACACAGGATGTTTTATTCTGAATTAAAATTGTACTCTTAACATTTTTTAGCTCACAAAGTAATAAGTAAAAAAACATAAAATACAAGTATATTTTATATTGTGTATACATCATGGTGTAAAAAAATTCGTTGTAAAAACCCGACAACTGGTAAATCTACATCATATTTGAAACTAAGCTTAAAAAAAAAGTCTCTTTTTAAAAGCTTTCTTAAGTACCGTAGAGTGAGTAAAATTTTACGAATTCTTGTCAAAATTAAGTTTTTGCCTTTATTTAATAATAAGTTGTAAGAATTTTTCAGAAAAAAATTCACTTCTTACTCCATTTCCTCGAAAACTACGAGTTAAATTTAAAAAAATTGACAAAATGACTCTAAATATGATGTAGATTCGCTGGTTTCCCCCTTGTACATCTAGTTTTGTTACACTGTGTATAAAGTTTTTCAACATAGCAAATTGCACAATGAGGGAATTGTCTTTTTTTTATGAAGAACGCTATTTAAATAAACTAATCAGTTTTAAAAAACATTCACACGATTTTTCAAAGTTTTTCGTCTACTTCACATATTTCCCATCAGGAATCAGTGCTGAACGCGTTTAAATAAGAAATGGGTAGAAATTGTATTGAATATCGGTATTCGATCCTCGGGTATCGTAAACAGAATCTATAGATTCCAAGTAAGGATGTAAACTTTAGATGAAAATACATTATTTCACACGTGAGGCTAGAAAAAAAGTGTGGTAGATATTACAAAAAATTGTACCGCATAATGAGATTTTTAATTGTTTCCCTAGATTAATTATTAGATTTTCTTATCAATTTTTTTTGCGGCCATGCGGAATATCATTTTGAAAACACCATTAAAAAAACATACTGTATATGCATCGTATCAACGGAACTTTTTTCCCCATTAAATATTCACGAGGGTATTCAGACATCTTCTTTTAATAATGTTGATAACGATGGGTTATTTCATTAAGATTTAAAAACATTTTTACAAAGTAATGTACCTACGTAGGTATATTCGGAAAATCATACATGCACTGAGTAAAGAGATTACATAGATTTCATAATATGTCATTCGTATCGATCCAGACTCAATAAACAAACAAAATAAAAGGTACTTTTACTTTTGATATTTCTAAATATAAAGATAAATTAATATATGTTTGTAAAATGTTCTCTTGCCGTAAATACTTAGTAATATGGATTTTACAAATTTATAAGAGTTAGTCCGTGGGTAGGTGAATTCGCGGCATCGCGGGTTTGAAGAGCTATGCAAAAGGTTCTCTGGGAAAACTTAAAAGCTAACCAATTAGGAGGCTAAAAGCCTTCTTGCATATGAGAGCAGATGATCTCTCAACATCCTCCACATCTACGTTTCCAAACATTGCACTAAAGAATGTGGTTTTACAAATTTCTGGCGAAAAAAACTGAACATCTATCAAAAATCCTATTGATGTGTTTCCATGTATGTGTATCTAAAACAAAAGTGCGGGGAGCCTCATATGTTAGTTGAAGAGAGCCGCAGAAGATAGAGAAGATGGAGAATCGAGATATTAAAAATGAGGTATTTTACATCTTATGATATTTTACAGTTTTTATATTTACATTTTAGGCTTAGGCTCGTGGGTAGGTTATTGAAAAATCCATACCGAGAAAAATTACAACCTTTTTTTTTTAAAGATTACGATTAAATTATTAGAACAAACTAGAAAAGACGTACATTATCGTTTTTCTCCTGAGTATAAAATGACTATTATTATTTAGTAACGTATTTACGTCAATTTCAATTTAGGGATATACAAAAATGAAAAATGTTTCCCTCGGCACGGGATATCCCAGTGAGGGTACATTATTATTTAATTTAAAAAACCTTTCAATGTAAAATAATCAAAATAAATTCTACTTCTACTACTACTTTCCCTTATCTGCATCCAATGGTACACAGGGTACTGCATCGGTACCTACACACCAAGTGCAGTGTATCTTGATCATTTCGTTACATGAAAATAAATAACGAAATATTTTTTTCATACTTCGTTACAATAAACAAAATGAGAACAATATTTTTACATGAAACATGTTAGATACTTTAAAAACCGCTTTAGTTACTAAGGCTTTTCGCGCAGTTCGTCTTTTCTAACACCTAACTATGCATATTAAAAAATAAAAAATGATTTAAAAAATTATGAAAAATAAAAAAATTATGCCATTTGGAAAGTACTTTCTAACTTTTAATTTTTCTTTCTATACTTTTTTATATCATTATACTAACATAACTATCTATTCATGTATGATTTATTATTGTATTGTATTTGGTATGATTTGTATTTAGAATTAATTGGACTTTTCTGTAATGTTCTTAGTAACTGAAATAAATCAATAAATAAATATTTTAAAATTGAAATTACGGCTGCAAAGTTTAACAAGCCGTGGTTTTTATCTCAATATTATATGTACATAATACCTCCGCGTACGTCGTTTCCTCAAACATTTGAAAAGCAAGTAAACCAAAAACACGTATCTCCAAACCTCTACTTTAATAAGTACCTACTAAGTACTTGGTACCTACACGCTTACCTATACCTACACCCCACACGCCACACGCTTACTTATATCTTCATCCCACAAAGCGCTATGTACCTACGAGTAATGTACGCCCGGCTACACACATCTCTGCTTTATTTCATGTATAATTAATTCGGAAAAGGAATCATATAAAGGGCATTTTGGATGCCATTTGAAAAGGCTACAATTTTCATGAATCCTTTTTGTGGTGTGTGGTTTTGTAATTAGATGCGGGTAAGTTGGAAATTACCCGATTATTAAGCGGACTATTTTGTGTTTACGTTTTAAAGTTGTGGAAAATACTATTACGTAGTTTGTTAATTTTATAGTAGGTAATAAAATTGTGTACCTCTAGTTTTGTGATTCATCGTCAAGGACAAATTTGTATCGAGTACGAGCGAGGATAAATATAGCTTAAATTAAGAAAAATTATAGTTAAGCTATAAACACAATTTTAGTTACACACTACTGCTCTTCCTTGTCCGGCATTAACGGTCCATAGGGCACTGTAACGGTGCACCAGGTGCAATGTGTATAGATCATTTTACTGTATGTGGAGCATGTGGACATCACTAGATCCCTCCAGCAGACCCTGTCACCAGCTAGCCCTCTCGCCTCCTCCCACGTCAGGCCCGCATCCATCAGCTCTACCGAAGACACCCGTAAGATGGTCATCGACGGTCTGCCAGGACGGTGGTATCCTCTTTCTCTTTACTTATCCTCTCCTGCGTTTAAATATTCAGATTTCCCAACACATACACCACACTCCACACACATACAACAACACACATACACATGACATAACATAACCCCTGTTTTGCTCACTTCACGTCTTTAGAAATTTGTCTTGTACATTGTGTTGTCCTCGTTATTGGTGTTATGTTCTATATGTTACCTCAATTTGAAAATTCTTTGTCAATTTGTACCAAACATAGCACTGTGTGTATAACATTAAAAATATAAATAAATAAATTACATTATGATCGGTCTTACGCTGCAGTGCCAGTCCAAGGTATCACAGGATGGTTACCTACACGATGATTTTTTACTCTGTATAAGTTGTTTATGTATTTTTTTTGTTTCTCTGGTAAACCATAATCTACTAGCTATCATGCTAGACTGAGCACTCGTTTACTTGAGGCAATATTTAGGTATCCAGTATCGTCTACTTATCTATAATATCGTTTATGTAAGTGGAATACCGCGTACATTCTATTTAAAATGAAAATGATTAATTTGTGGTAACGCTTTGAGACAAAGATTTGTATTTTAGTTTCGTCTACAAAGACGTTCGACAAAGGTTTTCAAAAAGGAATACGGAAGTGAAACGTTTTATGTATTTCTAAGACCCTGTAAAAACTTTTAGTTTTCAAAGCTGTGCTAGGTATTTATTTTGTTTGCGAAATGTCTTGTTGACAGTTAATAGTATTTCCAACAACTTCCATCTTAAGTCACTGTAGAGCTTCTTACTCTCTTCCCCTGTCCCCTATTCACTACCCTCCACCATTCTACCTACCCATCCCCTATACACATGTCTTATTTCCCTCTCTTTATTTTCTTCTCTAAGACTTCTCATTCTCTTTAGTTAGATAGCAATGTACGGTCTTGCAAACGGAAACACAAAGATTTCCTTTATACTTTGCTTCTACTTTTTTCTTGTAATCTACAGTACACAGGATAGATATTTGTTATTTGCATGATAATTTACCTTTGTAAGAGCCATGTCTAAACATATGTACTAGCATGTCTCTCGCTCGCGGAGTAACTTTCATCTTGACCCTTTCAGCTGGAATTTAAAATTTGAAAATTTCACTTCATATATCTCGCTTATTTATTTAACAATATAAAAATATCGTCGTCCTCCTATTTTTCATTTTAATTTATCAGCTAATAAAAAATATTCCAAAGGTCTGTTGGGGATGTGTAAAAACACGTTTCATGCACCCTGTATACGCGATGTACAGGGTGTAGTCCTCCATCACGTATCCTTTGTTGGTTTCTATGCTGCGGGCTGTCTCTCGCCCGTCTATCTTCTACCAAACTTTTCTTCATCGTTCCCTTCTCGTATTAACAACGTCCTATCTACTCTTTCTATACATTTACATTTTACCAATGATTCTAAAACTTGTGAGCAAATAATCCAGAAAACTGAAAAAAAAAACTTTAAATCCATCTTAATTAGTATTTGTAATAAAAAGATACGTGTCTATTTTAAGTTCCGTTACACTAACCTACTATTACTACACTCCCTTATTTGCACCCTAGGGTGCATAGTTCATATGGCAATGCATTGACGCACTATGTGCAGTGAATCTGATTATTTTTTTACATGAAGGCAAGATGATCAGTTTTACGCTTCAGTTTTAGTCCAAGGTATCACAGACAAAATATTTTTATTGACAAAAACTTTTTTTTCAGATCTTACGTACTTCTCTTTGCCTGCGACCGGCCGATTAGTCTGTAATCGCTCCTGGTACTAGAAGGTCCGGTGGGGTTTGCAAATGGTTAGGTTGTTTGTTGGTTTGATGAAGTATTGATGGATGATTTAGTTGTTGTAGTTGCAGCGGAGCGTGTTACTATTCCAAATATTTGAAAGCAGCCCCAAAATTGAAAGATTTGAGTACATCGTAACATCTCGAGAGTTTCATTTGAAATATATCTATTTTTTTTTTATTCTTAGAATGTTTATGTTTGAAAACCTTCGTAAAGCTAAGATGAGAGATCTTTAGTTTTGTTTTTGCCACGTGGGCCGCCTCTCAACGTGGAGAAGTAAGAGGGGATGGTGGGAGTGGGGGGCTTGTCTTCCACCCCTCCCACCCTTCTCCCCCCTCCTTCACCCCCTTCTCCTACCCGCCGGACTGGGAACTACCCCGCTCATATTTAGGGAACATCGAGGGAAACGATCATCAATAAATATTCATAAAATCTATTTTTAACTCGGATGTTTATGTACTAGCCACTAGCCAATAGAACTTGCATTGTATCAAAATTTTATTGAGGTAAAATTTGCAATAGGTACCTACGCTTTTAGATATTAAAGGGTGTACCAAAGCTAGAAAAAATCGTGTTTTACCACATACTTAACACATGGAACTAAGATGGCGACGCTCATTAAATTTGAGTTTAATTTTTTTAAGGAAAAGTAAGATATTACAATGAAAACTGACACGCTTCTTCCCTAAAATTTTATGTACTCTTTCATTACTAATAATTATTTTTGTTTTGTTTTACTAATAATTGAAATTGGAAAAAAAGGGGACTTCAGAATCCATATATAAATTTAAAAATCGACTACCGTATTTCCCTAGAAAATATTTTTATATAACCATGTGATATATATTTTTTAAAGAATTGTGGTTGTCAATACATCCGGAAAAGAATTTTTTAAACACTAAAAATTTTTACATTGACTTTAGGCGCAGTCTTAAAAAACATTGCAGTAACTACGAATCATCATCATACCATATACGCTCCCTTCGTGGAGCATATGGATCTCACAAACTGCCTCCAAGACAAGCGATCGGCCGACAGTTCCCGCGCATCCTCCCAGGTCAGGTCCTTGTCCCGCAGCTCTGACTCAAACTGCCGACGGAAAAGAACTTTTTCAATGAGGGTGCAGTGCGTAGGCCTTTCTGAACCCCCAACTCTAACTCCCCTCGTATACAATTATCTTCCGTCACGACTTTTCCAAGATATATGAATTCCCTCACCCATTCAATTCTGTCTTGTCCTATGCACATGTCTTCCGACGGAGATTTTCGGGCACTATTCCGTCTGGAGACTTAGTTTTACTAATATTTACTTGCAGACCGATTCGAACTGCCTGCGCTCTCTTTAAGTTTAGAGTACATAATTTTCAAATCATCATGACTTTCCCACTAAAACTAAATCATCTGCATACTCAAAAACATTGTGGATATTTCTAAGATAAGTGCCCACTCTCAAATGCAGTACATCTCTTATATCTTTTCCTAAGGCAACATTCAAACAGCAGCGAGATTTGATTACCCTGTCTCAGGCCGATTATGGCATCAAAGCTCTCAATCATATCTCCCTCAATTCTCACGGTAGATTTTGTTTCTAAAAGACAAGCTTTAGTCATCCTTACCAGCCTTTCTGGGATCCCGTATTCTTTCATAATACTCCATAGGCTATCGCGGAGGATACTATCATAGGCTTGTTTAAAGTCAATGAAGAGGTTGAAGACGTCCTGACCATTTAATCCCATTTACTATCGAAGAATCGTCTCAATGAGAAGATCTGGTCAGTCGTGCTCCTTCTTCTTCTGAAACCCTTTTAATTTAAGTATATATGAAATCATATGATATTTGCACATATATTTTCAAAGCCCAAGGCGACTTGTGCTTGAAAATAGGAATCTATTTGATAATTAACATATGACTGTCGTAAAATTCTGTCAATGAATGCGACATATTGGTGATCGGGCAACAGGTTATATACATACAAGTATATATATATATATATATATATAACATTATTAAACTTATTGAAATAATAATTTATAAAGCAAATCAGTTATTTACGTCGTTACTACGTGAAATTATTATTATTATCAGTGAAATGTTTTGTGTTGGTTACGGGATGCTGTAGGTTGGTAAGGGGTGGCGACGGGGGTCGGTGGCACGGGAGAAGGGAGTTGTTGCCATGGCAACACGCGCGTAGCTCCAAGCTACAGCTACGACGGGTCTACGGTAGTATACTCGGCGTATACTAGAGAGGTTAGCATCATAGGGAACTAGCTGCAAAACAGTTTTTGTTTACTATCGTTGTATTATCTTGCAGTTGTACATATGTACGAATGGGTAAGATAATTTGAAACCGGTTGGTTTTTCAAACAGCTCATACCTAAGTGGGTCACAGCTCAGCAAGTCACAACTCAGTGAGTTATAGTTATTGGAAACGGAAGGCGAAAACGACCGATCCGAGAAAAATTTTAAAAAGTTGATGCTAAAAAAAGGTCTTTGACATTTTTTGGACATAAAGAGATGGAAAATTGGAAACGTAATGGCCAAAACGAACAATCTAACGTTTTTAGAAATTCGATCCCATAAAACGTCATTAAAATCATTTGTCCAAAAAAAAGATACAGTATATCTCCGAACACTAACGTATTCATTCCCTTTTTTTAGGTTGTCTCGCGATTCAAATTAGAATTAATCTTCGGACCGATACATTTAGTGAGTATCTTCACGGTCTATAGGTAAGTAATTAAATGGAAATTTTAAGAGGTATTATTAGAGAGGTATCTCTAATTATTAGAGGGAAATTGATCACGACTCCAGCTTAACTACTTGAGCTGCGAGCTGGCCGCTGGCCTGCTGCAATTTTTTTTTATATCACTCAATCTTAAATTAAATCGCATGGGTGTATTAACTCTATAGGTACAATATAATACCTCCATACAACAGACAATTGGGAATAAAATAAGTACAAAAAGATTTTATATGAGATGGGTACATAAATTATTTTTATTATTGTGCAATAAATGCATAGATTTATGCGATGTTATTACTGTGCAATGCATAGATAAATGCGATCTCTATGTATGATAAGTGCACTAATGTCGAAATTAGAGCAGAATGCTAGGCTGAGATAAGCATTATCGACAAAATTAAGAAAGGTCTCTTACGATGTTTCGGTCATGTAGAGCGAATAGGTGATGAAAGAACGGCTAAACTAATCAATGACGCGAGTGTGCTTAGATGCAAAAGTCAAGAAAGGCCGAGAAAGACATGGCGTGATCAAGTACAAGTGCTTAAAATTGTAAAAGAATCGATGTGCATGCATCAGAATATGTATGAATGTGGAGAAAGCAAGAGAAGTACCTTTGCCATGACAGAGTAATGTGGCGCTCTATCCTCTCTGCCTACCCCTTCTGGGAAATGGCGTGATGGTTAGTTACTTAGTTATATAGATTTATTAGTTTGATACTGCGAAAATTCAAGATTTTTTGTTTTCAGAATGTTTTTTTACTAACCTTGAGCAGTGTACCAAATAGTGCAACGTTTACGCATTTCTATATATTTATCACAGCTCAAATACTTAAAATATGTAAAAGATCAGTACTTAAAATTTGTAAAAGAGTGAGTTTTAATTTGCTATGGTATGTATACGATAAAATACAATTTTAATGCCCGAAGCTGAAAATAATCGTAAAATTGATTTTCCGTCGTTAGAGCCTTGTGACTCTAGGTCCCGGGACCGTACAATATAGCGATATGGATGTTTCCATGTAGAACCACCGCTAAATTGTTTCAGCGAGTATATTCTTATGTTCAAATATGAAACATAAATGTTTTCAGGATCTTTCAGGATCCGGATTATCGAGAGACCGTAACTGATGTTATAATAATTTTGCAGTAAGAACTAAAATATTATGTAACATTTGTATTAAACTCATGATTTGTGTTGTTATGTTCCTAAACGAAATTATGTACTTAAATTTTCAGAATGTTCATGATCAAATTTCTGATTGATTCTAGTCAAACTGGAAAAGGTGGAATTGATTAAATATTAAAACAAACAATTTTGTTTTTTTCACCACACACGAAAAATGTGTACATCGAAACGTTCATCATCAGGTAATACTTATAAAGTAATACATATTTTTTAAACAAACTCGAGTGTGGTGAAAAAAACTAAGTTGTTTGATTTCATAATTTAATCTTTGTGTCGTCACTATACAAAGTTGATGTCAAATCAATAAATAATATAGTAATAGAATTGTTTTTTTACCAACTTGAAAGTGATACATTTTCACAGAACATAATACAATTTCATTTTTTAAATCTTAGATGAAATTTTTTTTCAGACTATCCAACAAAAATATTATGATTGTACTAAAATGCTTGTGTATATGAGCTTATCCGCCTCGTAGCATAGTGGTAGCGCATTTGGCTACCGTGCAAGAGGTCGCGGGTCCAATCCCCGCAGGGGGTTAACATGAAATATTTGTTTACATGTGATTTTCATATTAATATTTCATATGTGATATCTTGGACTGGTACTGAAAATTAAGACCGATTTTCATGTAGTAAATTTATCAAGAATCACTGCACTTGGTGTGCCGATGCAGTGCCCTATGCACCATTGGGTGCGGATTAGGGAAATTAGTAGTAGTAGTAGTGATATATGAACGTATCCATTTGAATTATCTCCTTTAATCAATATCAGATATTCTAATATATTTTATTGAAGAGTTTTTTTAGAATGAATTTTTATCGAGATTTTCGCTTTATTACTAACAAAATAATGTAACACATGTAAATGGTTTTTAAAATCATAATTATTCAAGATATTGAGTTTAGAAAAATGTGAAAAATTAGAAGGAAGTTTATCGCCATGTTTGTTTTTTTTTTATTTTAAAATCTATTCACACAACCTACAGATTATGGAAGATATATTATATGCTTAATATTTAGGTAGGTAGTAACATTTCAACTTATTTAAATATAATATACCTTTTGTTTGTTCCATTTCCACATGTCTGTGTATGGTATATTATGCCTCACACACACACACGCAGGTTCTGTAAAGCCGTCTTCCCAACGAATGTTTTATTGATCACCCTAAATACACACACGGTCTAGTGGTGTCCCTTTCTCTCGCAAATAATGTATTATGTACTTAGTACATTTAGTTCCTACCATGAAAGCCGGCAACATCAATTCATCTCTTTCTCCCACGAGAAGTCTTCATTTTGCTCTGAAGAAACGGTTTTTCAATTGAAAGTAGGCAAAAAATACTTACAAGAGAGTGAAAAAACTGTATTTTCACTAATATGGTATCTATACATTGGTCTAACGACACCATTTTTATTATAATGCGCACATTATACGGGACCGAAAACTGTACGGTTTATTGAGCAGTTTCTTCTTCAGAAAACTGTACATTCTGTCAAAAGACACGCTAAATATGTTTATATTTTAAGCGCGATTGTAAGTCATTTTGCACACAAGAAATTGTTAATATAGCCAATATTATAAATATGTTATTTGTTTTTTTTTTACGTTTTTTAAAAGCATTCAATAAATTAATATTAAACGATTACATAAAAAAACATTATCAACTGTCAGGTCAGCCAAATATCGGGCAGACCATTCAAAATTCCATACAGTTTTCGCTTTATATGGGAAAGTTTTCAAACTGCACAAGAAAATTGTATAATTTTCTGTCCCGTATAAAGTGGGCTTAAGACCCCTTTTGGAAAATATGAAATAGGGACATTTATAATGAAAATAGGTGGAACAATGATAATGCATTTTCTAATACCTCTTTGTTGGTCAACTTAAAAAAAATAAAGACTACTTCTCCTACTAAAGTGCATAATTTTGTGCGATTTCATGTTAAATTATTTTCGACGAAAAATAGCTCAATGCATAGAAAATAATAATTCATCTAATCGAGACTTTACTCCGCGTTTACAGTTTTCACACGAAATATTAGATAATCTAGGAGAAAATTTTTAATATATAATAAATTTGCGACCGGATGCGTAGATTATCTACTTATTGCGTCTAATATTGTCTATGATGATATTAGGTTAGTGATGATGCTGATAATGATAAATAATATTAAGATTGAAACAAAATAGAATTTATACATTACATCTCATTGATAAATCTCTCTTGGGTGGATTTTAGAAAGCTAAATTCCACATTCCGAAGCTCCATTCCCAACTCACTCAAGACTCGAGTATTCAACCAATGCATTCTGCCCGTCCTTACTTATGGCGCGGAAACAATGACTCTGACCAAGCAATCCTCCCATAAGTTGCAAGTTGCACAGAGGAGCATGGAGAGGATTATGCTTGGAATAACATTAAGAGACCGAAAAAGGAACGATTGGATCCGACGCCAGACAAAGGTCTGCGACGTGGTGGAGCGAATTGCTTGGTTGAAATGGAAATGAGCTGGTCACATAGCCAGAATGACGGACGACAGATGGACGAAACGCGTTCTGGTGTGGAGACCGAGGAACCAGAGGCCTCAAGGACGTCCACCGATGAGATGGGTGGACGACATCACGAAGTCTGCTGGAAGACAGTGGATGGGGACGGCGCAGGATCGGGAGGAGTGGAGACGGCAGGGGGAGGCCTATGTCCAGCAGTGGACCTCAACGGGCTGAGATGATGATGGTGATGATCTCATTGATTCTGAATATACATACACAATATATTTTTTAATGCATTCCTCACTGGAAAACCTCGTGCTGAGGAAAGCATTTTATCACTTAAGTAATCTTAATATCTAAGGGCTGCATTGCAAACTTCTTTTACGTCAAAGGAAAAATCCTGTGTGAGACTTCAAAAATTTTAATATTTTTTTCTCAACATGTGTTCTGTAATATACCTGATCTTTTATATTTTGATGTTTTGGCCTGGGTACTGAAGCTGTAAAAATAAATCAATATAAAACTCTGTTGAAAACCTGTCTCCTATGAATAATCCAGCTTTTTACGTATAAAGTCCCATTAGGAAAGTTAGGTTATGGCTAATTCGTTTTAAATGAGAAGGAATTCTCCCTAAAGCTTTGTAGTTTGTTTTCTGTTGAAGTTTTGATTCCAAAAGTTCAAAATGAGAATTCGATTCAAATATATACGTACATGCGTTTTACGGTTCCATAAAAATACGTTATATTATTATTTTAAATATATACAAAAACATAATATAACCCACGATGAGCTTGCATTTAATTACAACAATTAATATCTCAACGGAGAAGTGACGTTTGGAAGGAATTTCAAATACTAATATAATGGACTGAGGAATAGACCAAAAATTAACATTTTCTTGGTATAATGTTGTATGTCGTCATATGTATATCAAGTGGCCAATTGGCTCAGCCAATATAATTAGGTCATAAGCCCTGTAAACGCCAGGATATCCACATTATTCTCTTCCAAACTTTTCCACTCTGATGAAATTTTAATAAAATTATGTTTTTTTTAAATATTTTATTGTAAAACCGAGTTTATACTGCCTGCGTTATAAAAAATTATATTGTGAATACAGACCAGTATGAAGGCTGTCTAGACATGGGAAGTTTATTCGGTTAAAACAAAATGCCGCCACCTTAACGCCTGCATCACGTTTATTCTCCTTTATAGCTTCAAGTCACCAGGGGTAAAGCGCACTTTAAAAGGGACAGAAAGCTGTACAGCTTCTTGTGCAGGTGCAGTTTGCAAACTGTCCCGTATAAAGCGAAAACTGTATAGAATATTGAATGGTCGGCGTGACGTTTGGCTGACCTAACAGTTAATGTAAACGTTTAGGCAAATAGATATTGATATATTGAATGCTTTTAAAAACCTAAAAAAAAAATATTCGCTATATTAACAATTTCCTGAGTGCAAACATACGATAATAACTTAGGATAGCGCTTAAAAAATATACATATTTAGCGTGTCTTTTAGCAGTCTGTCAAAAAACAGTTATTATTATGACATGTTTGCACACAGGAAATTGTTAATAAAGCTAATAATGTAAATATTACTGGTTTTTTATGTTTTTTAAAGCATTCAATATATCAATATATATTTAAGAAATTACATAAAAAACACTGTCAGGTCAGCCAAAAGTCGAGCTGACCATTCAATATTCCATACAGTTTTCGCTTTATACGGGACAGTTTGCAAACTGCACAAGAAACTGTACAGTTTTTTGTCCCGTATAAAGTGCGCTTTATGATATTTGCAATAATTTATATTTTCAAATACTATTTCCAATGAAGCCTAAGCGGCTTGTGCTAGAATATAGTAATCAAGTCATAACGGAGTGGGAATTCGAGCTGGCGATCTTTAGGCTAAAAAACCGAAACACTACCACTGAATCGTTACCCTCTTAAAAAATACGCAATGTATAATTCAATATAAAATATTACTTATACGTTATCTCCTGAATACATGAAATATTATATATAGACTTAAATATCGTAAGACTTATTATTTTGCGTTCATGTAATAAATTATTATATTACCCATACAGTATTGGAAAACCCAATGCACCGCTGCCATCTAGCGTCGGAAATTCGAAGCTTGAAAACTTTAAATGTTTAGGGGTTGTCAGATTAAAATAACCCCATTCTGGTTTCAAAGCTGATTTTGAATGAGGTGAACATTAATTACATAAATATTGATTATAAAGGCTTGAAGTTGTATTTATTTTCTGTCATCTGTCAAAGAAAGAAAAATAGTTGTGTGTTTATTAGGAGACTGAAATGTAATAAGTATTTTGCCTTGAGTTTAATCTTACTTAAGGAAATCTTTGACATCCGATACAGCTGTTACCTGGCCAAAGGCAGCAATCGAAATATTTAGAGGTTAGTTTTGTATTTTTACCATAGTTCTTTTTAACTGTTTCTGTTTTAACTAAAAAAGTTTCAGACTGTATCTTTTATAATATTATTTGATTTCCCTGTAATACAATTTTGTTCATTTTCCCACGTTTTATGCTTCCTTTCAAGATTTCATTCATACGTCGAGATTCTTCTGTTTTATAAATTCCATGTTGCTTATTAATTTTGCATAAACTACGGGATCTAATGATTTTATCTTTTCCTGTACATCTACACCCAGTAGTACATAAGGCACTACAATTTTAAAAAGTATCTTTTACGTATATTGTTTGACTTTTAAATGAAACAATCGCTGTTAAAGATTAGTAATAATAACATATTCTTCTTCTTCTTCTTTTGCCACGTTCGCTCCAATATAGAAAATAACGGCTGTGAAACTCTTGCGGGAAAACCACGTTCACGGGCGGCGAGCGAAAAAAGCGAAGGAGCGAACCTAAGACAAATAATAAGAACACTTCCAAAATCTTACGCATACTGTACACTACAATTATTACTACTTTCTCTTATCCGCACCCAACGGTGCATAGGGCACTGCATCGGTACATCAAGCGTATTGATAAATTTATTTTATGGCGGTAAGATGATCAGTTCTACGCTTCAGAACCAGTCCAAGGTATCACACATGAAATATTAATGTGAAAATCATGTATATAAATATTTCATGTTGACTCCCTACGGGAATCGAACCCGCGACCTAATGCACGGTAGTCAAATGCGCTACCACATTAGATTATTTCGATCCTCGATCTTTTCGCTCACCGCTTGTGAATGTAATCTTTCCGTCACATTTCATTTAAATACATTTGAAATATAAAGAAGGTATACCATCATGCACATATCTAAGTGATTTGGCAATATGAATTTTTATACGAATATAACATTCAGATTTTATCTGAAATAAAATTTCGGCCTTCGTTTTTTATTCGAAAATCAAACAGATGTCGTTTTATCAGTGATATATACAAATATATTATTTGAAATCATTCTCTACTACCCAGGGTAAGTAGGGTGGTGTAAGAGCGGTTGATTTTAATAGTTCCCTTGTCTACCGTCCTCTATGCTCAAATTTAATTTAGTAATTATTATGCTGAAATCTTAATTTAAACGCAGACGTTTATGGGAGAAAGGAATATGGAACACTAAACACGTTCTACTACTACTACAAGGTAGGCACACCAAGTGCAGTGAATCTTGATAATTTAATACACGAAGATCAGTCTTACGCTTTAGCGCCAGTCCAAAGTATCATATGTAAAATATTTTTAAGTGAAAATTTACTTTGAAATATATATTTCATATTATCCCGTCCGGAATCGAACCCGCGACCTCTTGCACGGTAACCAAACGCGCTACCACAAGGCAAATATATATTTATCTTCCAAAGACATAACCCTACTTAAATATCGTTTTAGATTATAATCGAAAAAACAATATTAGAATCTCTTTGAAAAATGTTAAAAAGCCAACTCTGTGAAATACGGAATGCGATTATAACAAATCCCCTGCGACCACCTTCCCCCTTCGCTTCTTCACCCCACCACCCCTTTACAACCCATCACATCCCCCTCCGCGAATACTCGATAGTGTGATCTGAGATAGTCGGAATTAGCCCTCACAATGAACACATCCATATAAAACTAGGCCCATTCCAGGGGAGAATTAAAGGTATCGTATTTTTTATTATTATTTGGAAACACTGAAAAAATCTTTGGCCTACTTGTTTGATTTACATTATTTATTATTATATTTAATAGTGTAATGTCAATAATTTTAAAATTGGTATTTTTTTAAACAGGCTCCAAAGGTATCCATTTAGTTTTGTAGCGCAGTGTATATTGATCATTTTATTACACGAAGGTAAAATGATCAGTCATACGCTTCAGTACCAGTAAAAGGTATCACACATGAAATATTAATATGAAAACCGCATGTAAATATATATTTAATATTATAAATCGAACCCACGGCCTCATGCACGGTAGCCAAATGCGCTACCACTATGCTACGAGGCGGACTAAATAAACAATAATAATAATAATATAAATAAAACTTTATAAAATTATAAAAATAGTTCGCTAGTTCGGACCAGGATTTTCGAATTACTGTCGCTCTATAAAGGATCGCCACAGGCGCCGCTTCCCCCTCAAATCCCCATAAAGGTACTATCAGCTTCCAGCTATAATAGTTACCCGCCACCCGCCGCCACTGCACGCACCATGGTATAGTGGTTAGCACATTGGGGGCTATGCATATTGTCCCTGGTTCGATTCCCGATGGCGTATTGCCGAAAAAAGGACGGCGGGAATTCCTAATAAAAAAACTCAACATTTTCGACAAAATTCTTAGTTACCAAATAAAGCATTCGGCGTTCTGATACTTTTATCAGGACTCCGAACGATATTATCAGGACGTCGAGTGATATTATTAGGATGCTGTGAATTTATCAGGCGACTAAAAATAATAAGTAAAATATTTTTATCGGATATTTTTCTCAGTGAAAGATTTAAGTACTTACCTATTGGAATAAAACAAACTAAAAGCAAAATTTTTCCCTTTCGCAGTCTCCATTATCCCTTCAGTCCTCATTCATGTCACTGCGGAATAATTAGATCCCATTAGGAAATTCCAGGGTAGTTTTTAAGTATTCATTCATCCCCTAAATACGTATTACATATTCAGTGCTCGACGGAATGGATTGGGGGGGTGTCCTGTCTAAGCCCATATGTCGACTTTGTTCGAAACTTTTAAAAAATATTTTTCAAATCGGAAATTCGTATTTTTTGTTTTTATACATATTTAATTTTTATTACTTATACGTATTTTAAGTACAAATAATTATAAACTTCTGGTATTAGACGGTAACACTAATTTATTTCAACCTCCTCATCAGGCCTGGAAGCTCAAAAACAGTTATAATTTAATATTTTCTATTATAATATGAATATTTATAATCTTCTTCACAGAGAGAAAATTACATTTTCGGTACCGACAACTTAACATACATTTATACCGTAATCCGCACCGAATGGTGCATAGGGTACTGAATAGTTAATAGTTAGACCAGTGTAGTGTAATTTGATAATTTTATTACATGAGGGTAAGATCAATTTTACGCTCACAGCATAACAAGGAATCCTTCACCATTACAATCCACAATTTATTCGCTTCCTGATGAAAAGAGGACTGTGATCTGTATCAAAAAAGGAGTTTTCTCGTAGTGTTGATATCTCCCACTCATCTTATTTATAATATGAAGTGTTTTTAAACAAAATAATTTACCTACCAAACAATAGATATTTATTTAACTTCCTATGAACATAAATATCTGGAAAAGTAAACAGAGTAGTTGTCTATTTTATTATATAATTTTCTTTTCCTAAATTGATGCGTGTAAAACAGCGTTACATTATTTAAAAAAAATTAAATGTCAATTTGGCCAAAGAACTCAGTAAGATAATTTGGCGGTTCACCTTCGATAAATATTTACGAATAAAAAACCTTTCCAGCATGGAGCTGTTTCTAGTGCCGCTGTGGTGGGCGGGGGTGTTCCACGCGGGGGCGGTGGCGGGCTTCGGGCCCGGGGGCCCGTCCCGCCGGGGCCCGCACCACCCCCGCGGGGAGGCCTCGCCCCCCGGACACAGGCACCACCGCCCGCCCCTAGACAAGCTCACCAAGGACGGCCAGCTCATGCACGACACTGCGTAAGTTGACCAGAGACATTAAGTTTGCTAATACTGATTTATTTGTATAAGTGGTACAGTTTTCTGGGAAAATATTTTTGAAAAACTGTGTTCTCATTCGTCAATAGAAGTACTCGTACATTTACTATTTGTAAAAAGCACGATTCTTATTTCTTAAAAGCTTATAGGCGGCTATAAATCTCTTATAATATAATCGTTTATTAGATCCATTGAATCAGTATTACATTTTGACGTCAGGCGGTATTTTTACATCAGTGTTCCAAACATTTCAGCCACCTTCAGGAAGATCTTGGTATACCGCTTGAGGACATGAGCGACGAAGAGTTGGAGTTTCACTACTTCAAGCTGCACGACTTCGACAGCAACACACTGTTAGATGGGCTTGAAATGTTGAAGGTACGAAGCAATGAAATCTTAATTTATTTATTATTATACATGTAGTAGCAAACAAAATGCCGCCTTTATAACTCCTGCATCACACCTGTTCTTCTCTATGGCTGCGAATCGTGGCACCTAACTAGGGCCCAAGACAGCAGACTTCTGAGTTTTGAGAATAGGTGTCTTAGAATAGTTTGACTTTGTAAGGAACACAGAGGTGAGGCAACAGACACAGCAAACCCTTGGTATCTACTGTCATCCGGCGAAGGCGTTTCGGCTGGCTAGGCCATTACCACGTATGCCTCCCGAGAGCCTTAACCATGCTTGCCTATTTTACAAGGCATCAGGTTCTCGGCGTCCTGGTCGTTCACTGCTGACAATTCGTCGGCAGTTTGCGTCAGAGCTGCGGGACGTGGACTTGACTTCGGAGGATGCGCGAGAGCTGGCGGCCGATCGCTTGGCCTGGAGGCAGTTTGTGGATTCCATATGCTCCACATAGGGAGCGAATATGGTATAATGAAATGATGCAAAAAAAAAATGTTTTTTCATCTAATAAAAGCTTTAATTAGTACGCAGATTAAGTAAAATTGTACAAATTCATATTAAAATGGTGCTTTTGATTTTGTTTTATTTATGGATACTATAAATTTGAGTAAATAAATTATATTTGATAGTAATTTGCAAAAAAAAATCGAAAAAAAGTCAAATTCGTGCTCAATTTTCTCGAAAACTATGGGTCAAATTGAAAACATTTATTTTATAAAATCGACTCCAAATACTATGTAGATTCACTGGTTTCCAGATCAGTAATATTTTATTATCGTTTTTCCTTCTAAGCAGGTAAAATAATAAGGTTTTTTGTGCAACTGTAGGCCATTTACCATACCATGGATCACGACCACCATATGTGCCATGACGGAAGATGGCGTTAAACCAGAACCCTACACTGCATCAGAAGAAGAAATGGATAGATACATTGGTAATCTTGAACTATTCTTTCTTATTTTAGTAATCATAGTTTGTAGAAGCAGTAGTAGTATATATTTATATTATGTGTTGGCTGAACTGGATTATAAACTGCACGAAAAGAATAGGGAAATATCCAATATTTCTAAATTCCGTAAGTTTTTAGTGTGAAAAATAAAAATACTGAAGATTCCTCGTAAAAAAATATTAAAAACGGATTGACCGCGACGGATGATTTAAAAGCATCCATCTCCTAAGCGCACAAAAAGGGTCGTACTTAATATACACTTGATGCGTAGAGCCAGAGAAGTGGCTATGTACTGCGCCGCGCATGAACTCAGATGACCAGCTGTGAGTAGGGGTGTGCGTAATTTGTAAAAAATTATTAGGAATAAAATAATAAATCGTAAAAATAAAAAGGACATGTTTTTTTATTGAAACGGGTTCTATTAACGATACTGAATTCAGGTTTTTTTTTGTTAACTGACTAAAAATTAACCCTGTATAAATCACCATCTAAAAGTTTATTTTAATTGTCCCAAAGCCCGTTGCTGGGAACAGAAAACTCAAGATCGAGTAAGGTGTCGTCATATGGAAGCTAAAATATGTTGAAATAAATAAAACTGTCGCTAAAAAAATCTGTAACGCGTACCTAACCTAAAAACACAAATATTTTTTAGATGAGACTTTTTGGCTCTTAGTGCACAGACTATCAAAGTATTATTTTTTAAATCATAAAAAATCTATGCAATCGAATGATATTTGCACATGCTTCAATTTGTAAATACTATTTTCAATGTAACCTAAGCGGTCTGTGCTTGAAAATAGGAATCAAGTCCCGGGGAGGTGGGGATTCAAACAGGGGATCTCTGGACTCAGTGACCGCGACGCTACTACTAGGCCACCATCCATTTATCGACATTAGATTTATATACGTATCGCAGGTGTGTAGGTATATCAATAACTGTAATTGATAAATTCGCAACGAGATTTAAACCGATTACGTCATATTATACGCATACCTATAGATGTACATATTTTGTTGACCTGTGCCCAGGTGCAGAATTATTGATGTCTTTTTTTTAGTACACGTAATATGTACCCATATTCGTTATATTAGCGTGTATTCTTTTCTTATTTTTCAGCGCTGATAGACAAAGTTTTTGAAGAAGATGACTTGGACCACGATGGATTCTTGAGGCATTAATTGTGGAAACTTTTAGTAAAATTAGAATTCCTTGTGTGATTTAGTAAAAAAATCTGTTCCTTTGCACTAAATGATTAGTTTTATATTTTTTTTTTATTACTTTGTGTTTCTACTTGATATTTAACGTATTTTAGAAATGTATTTATTGTTAAATTTTTTATTAAAAAATAATACCTGAGTGTCGCCGAGGCCATACGATTTCTAAGTTTGCACAAGCAATACAAATAGCCACATCTTCTAAATTAACCAATAACAGGGGGCATGGGATTTTGCACCCACCAATCAGGAGGGTTTTAGCAACAGTTACAAATAATTTCATAATTATTTTAGTCAGCTATTGTTTTTTGAAGTAGAAAAGACCTGCGCCACATGAATTGAAGTGCAGTGAAAATATTACTTAAAAAATAATGTTTCTTGCAATCACAACCATGCTAATATATAAAAGAACAATTTGTAAGCGTAATAGTACGAATTCATAATACCAAAGCAGTCATATTTGGCTTTGATTGCAATTAAATCAAAAAAAATTACACCAAAAGTTTCCACAATTAATGCCACTACTGTAAAATAATGATTTTCATATTTCGGTGTGTTGTATTATTATTACCTATGTTTGCTTTCCAAGATTTAGTTCCAAATTTGTGCATTTCGACTGTTTTTATTAAAAAATTGAAAAATTCACATTTTAAATCATTTAATTCATCATCATCGTTGTTAAATATTTCTGTGCGAAAATCTATTATCTTAGTAGATTCTATAGATAATTTGGAAAAATTTGAAATCACCTAGTTGAATTTAATTCCTAGTATACCTATGTAATAAATAGGTACCTACATGGTATGTATATTGTATATGTATGATAATTGCCTACTTTTAAAACATTACAACACCAACAAAAATTATCCTCATTACCTATATCTGAAATTATTTGCACATTATCATATTATACCATATTTTTATTTTTTAAAATTTATATGTACGGAGTAGTTTACTGCTACGGAGTAACACTTTTCAAACAAACTTTAAAAAACTACTATAGTATTTCCAAGCGTTTATTTTACTTTTGACAGATGGGCGCCTATAAAGTTCCGTAATTATTAACAGGCAACCATAGACCGAAAAATGCAATACTTCATGTTTTTGTCTTTACGATAGTGAAGCACATGTTCTTTAGCTCCGATATTTATCGATATCGATGTTTATTGAGCCTACTTATGCAACGAGGATTATTCAAGTATAAAATGTGATTTAAATTAAAACCTATTTGTTTTTTTTCTTTGTTTGTCGCGACACAGAATTTCTCAATTTACATTACGACAATAAAATAGTCCTATGCATATTTGGGTTTTCTGTAGCTCCTGCACCCGATGACAAACTCCAATTAAGGAGTTTATCGGGACTGTATTTAAAGTTTCTTTTGTAAAGAAATTATGTATTTTTTGTAATATTTTTTATTGAATAAAGACTGTAAAAAAAAAAAGTTTTACGACAGCGCTTTCGTAATATAAACTCTGCTTTAAACGTCTTGGTATGTTTATAAACTACAAAATGTTGAGCAAAAATAAAATATAAATGTGTTAAAATTGATTAAAACTTCTTCATAAATAATGTCGATTTTTATGAGAAATCGATTCGGTAACGCATTAGGGCATCCCTAATCGATACATAATCGAGCTGTCAAAAGTAAAATAAACGCTTGGAATTGGTATAGGTAGCTACATTATAATAATTTATAATGTTAAATGTATCTTATAATCCTGATTTTATATTCAAAAACTATCTTAAAATACCTTAGTAGTTTTAGATAGGAAAATCAGATTCAATAATAAAGAATATTAATTTTAAAATGTATGTTAATATATCGCAGTTTCGACACGTAGGTATATGACGGCAATCATTAAAAGATCGTTGATAATTTATCGATAGCCGTTATTTAATACAAAACGCGTCATAAATGCGATATACTTATCAACATGTAGATATGTTGATATCGCAGTCCTCATTGTATCTACACCGTACCCTTTTGTATCTACACCGTGCATTTTTATACCATTTTAAAAACATTTGTGTTTTTTTTATTTTTGTACCAATGTATTTATGCAATGTTGTTTTTTTGGTAAGCATATTTTTAAATATACACTCGTATATCAAACAAATTTGTACAAATTCATTTTATGCGATTAATGTTTTTATTTGTCTGCACCTACATATACATGGATACCATTTTTTGTGTTAACAAAACACATTGATCATGAAGACTGATCATCTTGCCTTTTTTGTAACAAATGATCAAGACTGCACTCGGTGTAACAATGCAGCGCCCAAAGCAGTACATTAGGTGCGGATAAGGGAAAGTAGTAACAGAAACTAGTATCGATCTCGATACAGATTTGGTGTAAAATCCTGGTGGGTACTTCCCGATGGGATTATTCACCACCATGACACGATCTCATTACATAACAGCTGTTTAGTAGCAAAACCGATAACAATATTGACAGAAATCCATTGAGTGACAGGATAATGGGCACAAATGACCAAGGTGTATTGTTGACCACACCACAGTTTGACCACTAGTCTATCCGGCCAATAGTGGGGATAGGTACCCCCTACATAGAGATTATCACCTTATCTAAGTAAGTACCTATATTTATGCACATATAAGTGCTAACCCACCCTATTTTTTTTGTATCAAAACTCTTCTACTGGTAAAACTCTCCAGTGGATTCATTTTTCATTATTGTTGTAAATAAAGTAAAGTATAATATAGGTATAAAAGCTAATTTTTTTAAATTAATAAATACTTATGAATAAATAAAATATCAAAGCTCGTTTAATCTAACATCTAACCATACTCAGATGATATTATAAGGTTACATTAATTTTAATCTTAAAGAAGTTTTAGAAAAAAATGTGTCTCTGCTCCCCCAATTATTATTAAACATTTTTGTTACTGAATCTTAGTTAATTTGTTCATTCTTTTGTTAATTTCTTTAAATCAACAAAATAGAATGGTTCAGACAAAAGTCTATGGAATTTCTCAGTAAATTTCATTTGTTAAAAGCTGTTGCACTTTGTAAATTGTATTTTGGCGATTGAAAACAAGTTTGTTAAAATCATAAAAAAATGTGTATTTAAAAATTACACAATTTTCCTACAACTTAAAATATTCATAGTTCGATAGAAAGTAAACGCCAATATATTATGTATTTACAGAAAATTATTTAATATTAAAAAATCACATCAACTAAAAATGGCTACATACAGTCGGGCCCAGGCTTCGTCATACACTCGCTATTTAGTAATAAAATTTCAAATTGATTAGCATAAATATAACAATGTAAGTGCATAGTACAGCAGTAGTTTTATGTTGGTAGCATTTAGACTGGCGTGGGACAAGAGAGAATAATAAAGCTATATTGAGAAAGTACAAAAATTTACAAAAAAAAAACATTTTAAAAAATAAAAATTAGTTTCAGTATCACATAATAATATACAATAAATATTTAAATGGTTCTTAGATCAAACTAATGGTATCTTAAAACTTACAGGTTTAATTTCATTCAAAGTGTGAAAGTCGCAGAATTTGAAGTCGTAGCTTCATGAATGAAAAGATTGTTTACCGGAATATATTGCTTGGTGACTAACTTGATGACCTCCTGAGCCACACATCCTCCCATGAAGGCCGACACGCTGTGGAGCTCCGACCCCCCGTACCGACACATCTCGTGGACGTGGTCGTCCTTGGCCAGTGGAGAACAAGACCACTCGCTGAGGAGTTTGGTGATGCTCGTCTTCAGTTCAGATATGTCGGCTTCAGGTTCCCAGTCTCCCGGTGCTCTGCACTGCTCCGAGCGGAACTTCTCAGCCCCACGGAGCAAGATGTAGTGAAGCATCATGGGGTCGGGTTCTTCTAAATGCTTGCTGATGTATGTAGTTACCCTGTTTCCGGCTTGGTATTCGTCAACTATGCTCGATCCGCGAACCAGGCAAAGAGACGAAGCGTGCTTGCAGATTAATTTTACCTCCCCCTCGCTGATGCTTTCGGCTCCTAGGTCAACCACAAGTTGCTGGACTCTCCTGTAAACTGCCTCGGCATCCGCTGCGGCCTTGGCCCGGTAGACATTCTGCAGAGCGACGTAGTGGTGCGTGGAGGCCGTCATGTCGGGTAGTGTTCCCCTGAGGGGTAATGTCCCCCCTCCCTCCGACTCCACAAACCCTCTCAGTGCCGCGCACATTATCCAGAACGGAGAGCTCTTTTGGCTTAAATTGATGCAGGCATTATCGTATAGAATATCTTTAACTTGTTTCGGTAAAATAGTTTGAATGATGGCGCTATTCACGGCTTTCAACGCTTCTTCGAAGTTCTCTTCGCCTAATGGTAGACCGTTTTCGTCTTTTCTTATTCCACTTCTGATCATTTCCTTGATGTGTTCCTTCTCTCTGCGACTAAGTGGCCACCTGCCGTCGTGAGCCTTTCTCCACGCTTCTACTGATTTAAATAAGACCACTAGCCACGGGATATGAGCGTGTTCCTTGAATTCCATAGATTCTAAATCGAATCCTTCCATGTACTTTTCTAATGATGGAAATGGAATATCTATACGTAGATCGGAGGCTGATTGTCTGGGTGTGCTTCAATAACCGAATGCTCTTTAACTTGAATTCGCAAGGAACCCAAAAATCCTACAGATCGACACATAATCAATGGAATGTTAGCATCCCACAAGTTTTGTGAAAGTTGAACCAATGTTTTCTCTGATAAGGATGTGGCGATTACAACAGTAAACGTATGGAAGAAGTCCGGATGTTCATTAAGAAGTTGATCGGGTGAGTCGGGAATCGCGTGACCTTGCACAGCTGGATTCAGTTCTAGCAGCAGCCGCACGGCTTCAGACGCTCGGTTTTGACCAATACTTGTTGATTCCAGAAAAAAATTACTTCCAACATCCTCTTCTTTGACGTTGTTGTCGTCTACGATTGTAAAAGATCCTATTCCCGGAAGGACCAGAGATTTCAAAGCCTCTGTACCCAAAGCTGTAGCGTTAATCAAGCAAACATGACCGTTTTCCAATGCCGATTGTCCATGATCACCCCACAAGCGTAATTGACGATCATACTGTCGATGCTTCTCCGTTTGTTCCGGCGATTTAGGAGATGGAGAAGCCATAGTTCAATCGTTTAACTTCACGATTGCACTAAAAAATATTATTAATACGACTAGCCGGTAAATAAAACAACGTACCGAATCTTAACCTCAAATGTCCAAAAATCAAAGTTTGACAGTTGATGCTGCTTTGTTTTTAAATGACATTGCCATTACAAAAATGGATGTTAAACAAAAGGGTGAACCTACGCATAGCTAATTTTTTTTATATAGCAACAATAAAATTGTTATTGGCAACAATAAGCTATTTGCGTATGGTCACATTATTTTATAAACATCTAAAACGTCAAAAGCATGAATTTACAAACACTATTTCAAGATTTTAATCCCAGGTATTTTACAATTTTTTGACGTTTTCCTTTGTATTTTGCTAAGAAAATAGCATAAAACACTCCCTTCTCTTAAACTTTCAAAAATTAAATTATTAGCCTTGAATGCCGGATATTGCCTCGACCTGAAATGAAAAATAATGTGTTAACCATTTCTTGATATTTTTTTTATTCCAGTAAATTTGTAGTCCACACGTGTCTATTAATATTCACGGCCCTATTGGCCCTAAGATTAGACAATGTTATAACGTGGTCTTATGGGCAGTATTCTCGCCGATATGGGCTTGGAAACTGCTGGTAATTCTGGGGGCCACTGTTGGGACGTATGTTTGTGTGGAGGTGCCCCCATTTCAGGTAACATATCCTACAATCACACTATACTCAATGCCTAATCATGTTGTCAGGAAAACAGTTATCAATCAGACCACCAGTCACCAAAGACAAACACAAATCCATGATGACTAATGTTTATTTGCTAATATTAATTAATCATAAAAACTTATTTTATCTTATTTATTTGTACAAGTTTCTATTTATTTTTAACCTAATAAATTATGCACCTCAGCGATAAACCTGTTTATTTCGGAATTTTATTTACAGATTTTCTATTACAACAAAAGGGTATTCGAAATGAACTCTTCAATTTTATTAATAATGATATATCTAAGTACTAAGTGTGGAACACTAAAATTTTACCAAATCTAACAACTCAATAATCATTTAGCCTCTCTTTCTATGCAATGCAATTAAATATGTCGGAAAAGAGATAAATGATTTCTTTGAATACTGTGGTTTGACTGTAATGTAATGTATTTAAAAATGTATTTCAAATTTAACTGTTATGTATTTAAAAATGGTTTGACGGTGCTGCATACGTTATTATTATGGTAGGAAACGTCATCGATATTTGAATATTTTTAATTATTCCTTTGTCGTTTGAGTCATTGTGATTCATTTCCCTTTGATAAATGTAAGCGACAACTATTTAGAGTTCATTTTCCTTCCATATTATTGTTATTATAGTATGACCTCCTTGCTAGGTACTTATTTGTGTGTTTATTTCCAGACTTGAGGGAGAAGCGTATGTTCACTACAAAGCAATGTTAATAAGCCTTTCAGCTCAAACATGACAGAAGCTTCGAGGTAATATACTTTCCATTTACAATATTTTGAACAAGTTTAAATCTTTGTAGATTAATACTGATTTTTATTCAATTAAGAATGATCTGTAATACTATTTTTATCCTTTTCAGTTGGAACTTTTCTGTGCTGTAAATATTTTACAATTCATCTTCTTAGCATTAAAGTTAGATGGTTTTATTTCATGGACTTGGGAAGTAGTTTTTGTCCCATTTTGGATTTTGATGTGTCTAAGTTTAGTTGGTAAGTTCTGCATTTATTTATTTTTAAAGTAAATGGTAAATTTAGTCTTATAGTGTGAATTTATTGTATTTAAACAAATACATACTACCACTACTCTCCCTTATCCTCCGCACCCAATGGTGCACAGGTTGCACTGCATTGGTACACCATGTGCAGTAAATCTTGATAATTTGTTTCATGAAAGCAAGATGAGTAATACAATTTTTTTATATAAATATGGTTGATACATATTTTATTTTTATACCATGATACACTGCTCGAATCAACATATAAAACTAATAAAAGTATCATGAAAATTAAAATCCTTGTTTGTATATTAATTACTTGCCAAGCATAAGATTTTCTTCTTCTTTGGCATGTTACAAAAGTGTAATTAATTGTTATTTGGATATTATATTAAAAAGATGTGTATGTATTATAATTTTGAAAAATTCTTGAATAAAAGTATTGTGTAAAACTTATCTGCCTTCCTACGTGTTATTATTATTTTTAGATTTTAATTT